>VXAU01001433.1:2674996-2750749 GCA_013399695.1 Formicarius rufipectus | reverse complement strand
GGGGGAAAACCTGCTCCAGGTGGGTCTCCTTCTCCACGAGTCCTGGCTGCAAGTCTCTGCCAGGATCTCCCTCCATCCTGGGTGTCCCACAGGGCAACAGCTCCTTCTGCATCCACCTGCTCCTCCAGGGGCTGCAGGGGGGTCTGTGCACCCAGAAATATCTCCATGGGCTTCAGGGAGCCGGGGGGGAAATAGCTTTCAGTCCTTCCCCCCACCCTGCTCCAGTGTGGGGTCCCTCCTTCTCCTCCTGCTCCCACCTTGGTCTCTGCATTGTTATCTCATGGCTGGAATTTTTCCAACTGTGCAACACTCCTAAATTCTTAGATCTGTTATCCCAGAGCTGTGACTGTGATTCTTAATTGGCTCAACTCTGTCCACCAGCAGGAGGTCCCTCCTGGCCCTGGCTGTCCTTGGCTCCACAGCACAGTGGAAACTTCTGGCAGCTTCTAACAGAGACCATCCTGGAAGCCCCCCCTTCTACTAAAATTCAGCTACAGAAACTCATGACAGAAAAGAAGAACCTGAGGGTGGAAGACAAAGGAAATCCAGGCTGGGAAACAGCACAGCTTGCACCTTGCTGTGGGCAGAGAGATATTCATGGTAGAACACCCTGTCTCGGGCTCTCCAAAAGCCTCACTGACAAGTGGAGTGGTATAGAGGATGATACCACTGGAGGCGCATCCAAACAGTGCTGCCTATCAATCCTAAAATGCCCTTCTCTGCTGGGAATATGAGATGAGCTTATCCATCCATCTTAATTTAAAAAATCAAGAGCCTTTGTAAAAGAGATTTCCAGTCACAGGTCACCACAGTCGCCGTGAAGCTGCAGTTTGAGGAGAAAAATAGGGTTGAACTTCTCTCAATTTCTGATGTGGGAGGATGTGGAAGAGTCTTTCAGCCTGTGGATCTACACGTGGCCTCCACAGGCTCGGAGGGAATGTTGCACATTCCCACAGGAGAGCCAATACGGTTAATTAACAGTTAATCCCCTGTTAATTGCACTGGAACTGGGGCCTGGCTGAACTCGGTGATTAACAGCCATCAGATGATGCACATCTATACATTGGTCACCCTGGGGGTTTATGAGCTTAAGGAGGAAAAAAAATGAGCACCACAGCTGAGTTTATATCTTACTGACGTGTTTAAGGCCAGGTTGGATGGGACTTGGAGCAACATGGACTAGTAGGAGGTTGTCCCTGTCCACCACATGGGGTTTGGAATTAGATGACCTTTAAGGTCCCTTCCAACCCAAACCATTGTAGGATCCTATAATGCAAGAGGAGATAAACCACCTCTGCAGAGATGCTGTCACCACGATGGAGGAGTGCTCTGGCTCATTCCCATTTGTTGCTGAGTGTCAGGTCTGGAAAGGATTCTCAGCACAAAGTGCTGCCAATCTCATGGGTTTTGCTTTACTAATATCTTTCCTTATCAGCCACCTTTTTCTTTTTTTGGTCTAGGTCAGCACCCCTGGAGTCCCTCTGGCTTTGGCCACATTTCCCAGGAGTCATTAGAAGTCAAAACCTCAGTTCCATTTCACCTATGGCTTTGGGAGCAGCTGAAGAACGAAAGCAGCAATAATAAACTGGGTGTGTTTGGTGGCACCAAAGTGTCTTGTCCTTCTCCCTGGAAGTTTACTAGAGATCAGATTTTAGAAAGAAATTCTTGGCTGGGAGGGTGGGCAGGCCCTGGCACAGGTTGCCCAGAGAGGCTGTGCCTACTCCACCTCTGGCAGTGTCCAAGGCCAGGTTGGACGGGGCTTGGAGCAACCTGGGCTGGTGGAAGGTGTCCCTGCCCATGGCAAGAATGGGACTGGATGATCTTCAAGGTCCCTTCCAACCCACACTGTTTTCTGAGCCTGTGATTGCCCTGAACTCATGCAAGGGGCTGATTGCAGCACAATGTGCTTAAAAAGATGGGGAGTTTGGAGCCCGAGTTCAGCTATTTCTGTCGAAAACCCCAGGGAAGCAGCAGATGCAGTGGTGGATTTTTCAGGCTTCTGGATCTTGCTGTATTCCCCAGACTTGATACAGCAACACAGAGAGTTCAAGCAACCCCCCAGAGGAAAGTCTCTCTCAAACAAATAGGAAAGAAACGAATGTTTGCTTAAAATGCTAAAGATATCCTAATTAGTAAATAAAGTGTAATTCAAATAAGGCTGAAGAATTCCTGCATGGCAGTGGAAAGCCACTTGTGAAAGTTCTATGTATAGTAGGGGAGATGAAAAAACCCACCAAATAGATGCAAATAAATGCCAAAGGAAATCAAGCTTCAGATTAAAAATGGAGATTCAGAGTCAGCTCTTTCTTTGAAGATCATTTAGAATCAGCAGAAGATAAATCTTCCCAGACTCAATCAGATTCAGAGACCAAGTTACCCATGAATTTCCCCAAGAATTCCAGGGTATTTTTTTCCCAGGTGGGGGCTGAATCATGGACACAGAATCAATGCCACAGTGGCAGCACCTCTAATTGTCACAAATACAAAATGACATTAATTTGTTGAAGCCAGTTGGGTGTTACTAACCCTGAGGAACCTTCACCTCTGGGACCCACACCCATGTAACTCTTCACAGCACCGAGTTCTCTCAGTTTGTACCAAGCCAAGCTGTTAATCATTTGTGGGATTCCTCTTGCTGATCCATGACCAGCGAGGGTTTGTGGCTCAGCTTTCACTCCCAAACCTTTCCCCCTGTGCAGACCCTTTTTGCTGACATGATTGAAGTCAAGGGGGGTGTCTGATTTCTCTTTTCCATGCCCAGCTGAGCTGTTGTGTGTGTTGCTCTCTGCTGCTCTGATATATTAATAAATACATTGCCAATGTTTATATGCCCCACACTGGTTATGGGGGAGAGCATGGCCTTGGTGAGATGTCCTCCATGAACCCATCCTTTATTTCTCCAGTGAATTGTCCTTCATTGCTCTGAGGAAAATCAGAACCCAGTTGGAAAGGGGACATGCTGAAAGAAATGGGGTCTTCTGGTTAGGAGCAGAAATGGAGTTCAAACTCACAGAGGGGAAATTTAGATTAGATATTAGGAAGAAATTCTTCCCTGTGAGGGTGGGCAGGCCCTGGCACAGGTTGGGCAGAGAAGCTGTATCTGCCCCATCCCTGGAAGTGTCCAAGGCCAGGTTGGATGCGGCTTGGAGCAACCTGGGCTGGTGGAAGGTGTCCACTAGGGACTGGATGGTCTTTCAGGTCTCCCCCAACCCAAACCACTCTAATCAATGATTTTATGATTGAAAACCTCCAAGGTCTTTGTAGTGCTGATATCCAGGGGTTGCCAGGTGTGGTGGGCACATCTGAAGGTTTCTTCCACACCTGCACCTTTCGACCAACACACAACAAATTGCTTTGACATCATTCTAACAACGTGGCACTCGCTTAGTGGCACAGAACATGGCAGGAGGCTGAGGAGGGATTTACAAGCTGTGCAGGACAGGCAGGACACCCATGGTGAGCACATCCACACCTCGCTTTGCCCAGGTGTCCCTTCAGCCACCTCTTCTTCCCATGGGGTCACTGGGACTCACTGGTGGCCAATGCCTTGTGCAGGTGACAGGCTGTGGTGGGAGGGGTGTGAAGGGAAGCAGAGCTTTGAACGAGCCCCAAGGGCTTCTAAATTAACTTCTCCCACACCGTTCTCAGGGATTTTTCTCCTCCTGTTTCTGACAGCGGAAAAGTCTTTCCATGCTGGACTCCACATCTCAGAGCTTTGTTATTTATGAGTCTCTATCAGCAGATCATGTTTTATTGATGTTCCTCTTTCAGATTAACCACAGGCTGGATGGCACTTGGAGCATTTCCATTCCCTCTGCTTTGTCAGGGATTGCAAAGCTCGTATGAGCCCACCCCATTGCAGAAGATTTCCAGGTTTCAGTTAGAAATTACTATGAAGACATTTTATTTTTAAGAAAAAAAATCAGACTTTTTTACTCTTATTTTTTTATCTTTTTTTTTTTTTTGTATAGAAGCAGACAAATACACACACACATAACAAGGGAGAAAAATAAAGGACAAAAAGAAGTGAACTCAATTTGTTACAGATCCCTTTTCCTCCCCAACTTTTGTGCATGTGCTGTAATACCACACATGACCTTTGACTTCAGTTGTCCAGTGGGTTTCTCCCTGACAATTAATGAAGAGAACAGTTCTCTCAGTCAGGGGGGAAAAGGCACTGGGAGGCATCCCAGGGGCATTTTGGGATTTAGGAACATTTTGTAAAGGCAGTCCTAAGCCTTGTCCCTTGTTCTTGGAAAACAGAGGCTGCTGCCCTGGCTGTGTTTGGTGGTAAGTGGAGAAGTGGGTAAGAAATCACAGCTCAAAGTGCTTCAGTTTCTCAGGACATGCTGCGTGTCTGACACACAGAATTACGTGCATATTATAAACACATGTCTTGTGCTTATTAACATGCAGAAAACAACAGCTTTTGCTCTTTTCTCTGGAGTCCTGTTCTCAAAAAGCAGCAAGCTGCAGGTGACCACAGCCAGCAGCTCCAGGCACCCCAGACACGGGGGAGAGAGCAGCAGGATCTGGTGGGGCACAGTGGGGCAGTTTTCACCCAGTGTCCACCCACCGTGGGCCCCCCCCTTGCCCTTTCCCAGAGGGAAAGGAAAAGGAGAAAATAAAAGATAGCTAAGGGAGATGATGGCAAACCACTTGCATTTATTACTAACAAGATAGGAACTAAAGAGTAAGAAATAAAACAGTCTTAAAAACACCTTTTTCCCCCCACTCCACCCTCTTTCCAGCGGTGGGATGGGATTGGGAATGAGGGGGGTTTACAGTTGGTCGTTGGTTCTGCCATTGCTGATGTGAATTCACCCCTCAGACAGCAGTTCTTCTCCATCTGCTGTTCTGGGGGGCACCCGTGGGCTGCAGGGGGGTCTCTGCACCCCGATGGTCAACCCATGGGCTGCAGGGGGGTTTGTGCACCCCGATGGTCAACCCATGGGCTGCAGGGGGGTCTGTGCACCCCGATGGATCTCCATGGGCTGCAGGGGCATCATAGCTTGACTCCTTCCCCTCCCTGCTCCCGAGAGGTCCTTCCTTCTCCTTCTCCTCCTTCTCCTTCTCCTTCTCCTTCTCCTTCTCCTTCTCCTTCTCCTTCTCCTCCTCCTTCTCCTCCTCCTTCTCCTCCTCCTTCTCCTCCTCCTTCTCCTTCTCCTTCTCCTTCTCCTTCTCCTTCTCCTTCTCCTTCTCCTTCTCCTTCTCCTTCTCCTTCTCCTTCTCCTTCTCCTTCTCCCACCTTGTTCTCTGCATTGTTATCCCATGGCTGGAATTCCCAACTCCCCCACACTCCTAAATTCTTAACTATGTTGCCCAGAGCTGTGACTGTGATTCTTAATTGGCTCAACTTTGGCCATCAAGCAGGAGGTCCTGGTATTGTCAATTTATCTGTGTAGAAATGAGACAAACAGCAATTTTGAAAAGCCCTTTTAGTGCCCTTTTTCCTGCTTTGCAGAATTAAATCTTTTGGATTTGAATGGAACTTTGAATTTTAATGGTGCCATTTGAGCAAAAAAGCCCTTTGTTAGAGAATCCCTTATGGAAAACATTTGAAGCTGAGACTGAAGGTATTATTTACCTCCAAACAATGCTTTTGCAGCATTTATTACTTTTATTTTTGATTTTTATTTTTTAAAGAATGATATTTGTTTTACCCTGAAATTATTACTTTCTGCCTGAATTATGCACAAGCTGAGGAGCAAATGCTCTGGGAGCTCTATTAATAAATGTTGTGAGAGGCTGTGGGTTGCAGCTGATGAAAAGCTACTGTATAAGCAGAACTTCATGTTATTCCATATATTTATTAAATAAAAGGGATTTTGCCCCCCTCCTCCTTCACTTGTGCTGCTGCATTTATATGGGAAGGTGGCATAAATTGTTTTAGGTGCTAGAAACCTCTGTTTGAAGATGAAGCTACAAACTTCCTTTTTCCTGCTGTTAAAATTAGGAGTTAAAAATAAATCTGGGTGGGTTTTGCCTGTCCAGGCAGGTCTGCCTGGTTTGCCAGGGATACAGGAAACCCTCTTTGAGGGTTTAAATTCCCTGGAATCTTCCAGGTTGGAGGGATTTTAGACCTTCCCATGCAATTTTGGTAATCTCGTGGGCTGTATTTGTAATTGGGTGTGGAATGGGGTTTTAGCCACGATGCCAACAGGGGTGTGACCCTAATTCAGGATACTGCAGAAGGTAATTTTCCAGATGGGGACAAGGGATGGCCCTCAGTGAAACAACAAATGGTCCCTGACTTGTGGTGACTCCTGGGCAGTGACTGGGGTACTGTCGGTGGCAGGTTGTCCTGGGCCAAAACTGGAAGAGGAGACTTTCTAAGGGTTTAACAGAACGTGGGGGAGGCTGTGCTGGTGTTTGGGTGCTGGTGAAGACCTTGGTGAAGAGTTTCTCCTCTTTTTCCTCAGGTCAGACTTCTCCATTGCACCAACCTGCTCTGGAGGGTTTGTCTTTGTAGCCTGGAGGAAAGGAAGGAAAGAAGGATCTGCTTTTGGTGACAGCACAGAACATGTCTTGGAGAGATCTGCTGTTGATGCCTACCTCTGTCAGGGTCAACAGCTAATGTAATTGCCTCATTGAATAATTAATAATTTCTTCTGTGAATTTTATATTACAGAATAGTACTTTTGTTTTCTCACCTTCCCCAAGACCTTCAGAACATGCAACTGGAGGTATCCAAAGCATCCATTAGAGGGTGGAAGTTATGCTGAAGATTCAATGTCCTGTTCCTTCTGGTGCAAGATTTGGAGCCTGGTGACATTCCCTGACACATCTCCACTGGCAATAGACACTTCTGTGTGGTCACCTGAGCTGAATCTGTTTCTCAAAGGTCTACTCTGCCAGGTAACAAGTGACAGGACAAGAGGGAACAGCCTCAAGATGCACCATGGAGGTTTAGATTGGATACTCTGGAATGTTTCTTCAGTGAAAGGGTTTTCAAGCATTGGAACAGGCTGACCAGGGAAGGGGGAGAGTCACTAATCCCTGGGGGGATTTAAAAGATGTGTAGATATGGCACTTGAGGACGTGGGTTAGTGGTGAACATGGTGGTGGTGCTGGGCTGGTGGTTGGACTTGATGACCTTAGAGGTCTTTTCTGACCTTGAGGCTTCCAGGATTCAAAAGTGGTGCTCGTGCCCATGATGGTGATATCCAGGTGTGAATGAAGCCACTCCAAGGTTTGGCTGTCAAACCATCAGCAGATTGACTCAGAGGGTTCATTTCAGGATGGCTGATTCCCTGAATACAAGGAGCAAGAGAGGGCTCCACCCCTTTTTCCCTGACAAAAAGGCTCTTGCAAAATTCAGCTATTGGATTGATTATTTCATCACAAAGCAGTCGTGGCAATGCATAATCATGGGCTCCAGAGTCTTTACAAAGGCACAGAAGATGAGACCTTTTCAGACACATACACAATTATTCTGCCTTTCTTCAGATTGGCACCCAACAGGCTCATCTTTATCCCAGCTTCTTTGGCACTGAGTGTTCAGAGGAGAAATCAGGGTTTTCCTCAGGTTGCTTGAATACAGAACTGTTTCTAACACTTGCATATTGATGCCTCCAGCATCAAAAATCTAATGTATGCCCCTCATTTGCATGAATCATTTAAGAGCAGAGCTCCGTGGGGCAACGTGGAAACACTGGCCTCTGTATTTGAGCCAAATCCTAATGAGGCCAATGGAGAGACTCATCAGGCCGTTCCTGCCTCTAACTGGGAGTCCCAGTGGCTGCTGTGCTTGGACTGGGATGCCAAAGGTGCACTTTTTATTCCTCCCTTGGTCTCTGGTACCATTTAACCAGTTGTGCTGTTTCTTTATTACTCTAATTTCTTTATCTGGTGGGAAGAGAATTGTTGATGAGTTTGTTGGAAAATGATCTGGGGTGGGTTTCCCAACTCATCAGGTTGGTTCATTTATCCTTAAACTGGGGTCTGCAAAACTAATGCTCAGCTGGTGCATAACCCCTCATGGATACAGTGAGGTGCCGACAAAACCCAAAGTCCTTCCAGGCCAGAGGTGTTTTTAGCTGCCTCATTCCACATGAACTCTGTTACCTGCAGGACACAGTGTTTTCATGGAGAAACCTGCTCCAAATTCCATAAAGGAGGTCTTTGTGAAAGCACTTGTTCTGTTCCTGGCAAAGTGTTCAACCTCACAGGCCAACACAGTCCTTCTGGATGTGATCTCCAGGGTGTTTTCCAGCATTGACAGTTCTGTGATTCTATGTAGGTCTTCAGTGAGCACAGCCTGGGAAATTTGGGATGCTGGAGAACTGTCTGCTGGCTTGGGGTCTGTGTGAAAATACACCCAGGGGGGAGGCTGGGCAGTGTCCCTGTGGGGGAAAGCCCTCATGAGGCTAAACTGAGAGCTTAATCCCTGCAGGCAGCAATCTGAATGCCCTGGCGTGGCTGAGTTACCAGGCATGGAAGTTGGTTCATTATTATAAATATTGGACTGAAAAGCATCAGGGAAGGTTTTGGGTTTGTTTTGAGCAAGCACTTTTCTGGGGGGGTTTCTTGCTGAGAGCTCACTGATCACCAAAGGAAAAAGCAGTGCCATCAATTCAGTGAATGAAACCATAAATAGAGCAAGAAATGTCAGTGCTGAGCTGGATACCTGTGTTGTCTTCCACGGCACGACTTTGGATGAGAGCTCTCACTGTCTGAGGGCAGCAGCAGAGAGGAATATTTTATGACACCCATTCAAGAAGTGGAGGAAGATTTGAGGTTCAACACTGCAGGAAGAGAAGTTGGAATTAGGGGGGGCGTCCAAGCCAAGATGCCCATGGAGGACATTGCAGCACGTGTAGATTGAGCAAAATATCCTGAATTACACTTTTGACCACACAGAATAGCTCATAGAATTATAGAACTTTAGAATCATAGAATGGCTTAGGTTGGAAGGGACCTTAAAGGTCACTCAGTCCCACCCCCTGCCATGGGCAGGGACACCTTCCACTAGACCAGATTGCTCCAAGCCTCATCCAGCCTGGCCTGGAACACTTCCAGGGATGGGGAGTTCTCCATTAACAGGCCTTGTTTGAGTGGAGGAATTTGGACTTGGATGGAGAGCTCTCCGTCTCCTTAGGTGAGTCACACCAGGTGAATCCATCCATCTGGTGTCATCCATCCATCCATCCATCCATCCATCCATCCATCCATCCATCCATCCATCTATCTGGTGTCATCCATCCATCCATCCATCCATCCATCCATCCATCCATCCATCCATCCATCCATCTATCTGGTGTCATCCATCCATCCATCCATCCATCCATCCATCCATCCATCCATCCATCCATCCATCCATCCATCCATCCATCCAGATCCATGCTGAACATTGTGACAGGGCTCCTGTGGTGACCCAGCTTGGATCAAAACAAAGCACGAGGGGGTTGCTGAGATTTTTCGAGCTGCCACTTGGCCAAAATGTTCTCTTGAGGTGCCAGTGGCATCACTGCCAAGTTCTGTCAGAGCTCCAGTTAGTGCCATGCCAGAACTGTCTGTTTTGATTAAAAATCATCATCAATAAGTGATCTGGAAGGTTTCAAACAGGGAAAGTTCTGGAAAAGGGTGCCTGCTACATACCATGTGGCCCCATTAGACAATGCTGCCTCTGCTACTGAAAGGCCATAAATGTTGCACTGAATTCCCAAGGCCTCAGGAGGGAGGACAGTCAAACCCTCTGGCTGAACTTTTCTTGTCCTGTCCACAGCTTTATTTTATTTGCTGTGGCTGTGACAGCAATTCCTCAAACTGATCAAGGCTTTATGGCTTCATTTATTTTACTTTTGTAACCACATTTTTATCTGCTGCAGCAGCAGCAGCAGAAAAACAAACCCAAGAAACATTTACATAACCCTCAATTATAGATCCCTCTCAGCAAACTGGTGTTTCCCTTCCCCCAAGTCTTGCTGCAGAGATTAGATCCAGGAGGATGAGAAACAGCTTAGAAAAGCACCTTTGCTTTCCTGAACTGTCTCCCACAGGGTTAAATCCTTAATCTGGGATGCAAAACAAACACTGCATTCCAGGACTGGATGGAGAAAGGGGAACAGGCTGATGATTTTGGGTGAAATTCAGCTGTATCTGGTAAATGACCATGTTGTGTAGCCCAACCTCATTTGCCAGGGATCTTACTGGAGTCTATGGAGGGAGGCAGATGCCTCTGGAAAACTGTCCAACCACCCCAGCTGAGATCTGGTGGAGTTTATTGTGAGCTGGCAGCAATCTCCTTTGGTGGTCTATGAAGTTGTTAGACCATGTTTGCGTTTTAGAGCTGTGCGGTCATGTGGGATGAATCCCCAGAGCCAGGAACTCAGCTCCTTGAGATGGACATCTCAGCTCCTCTCTTGTCCCTCGGTTGTCTTGGACTGAGTGTCAAATGCAACAGCCAGGCAGGTCATTCCAGCAGCAAAGCAGGTTTGCTGGGCACTGGGGCTGCCACAAGAGGTGTGGGAAGTGGCTGCACCACTTGGAGGAGGGATCCCAGCAGTGAATGACCTGCTAAGCTGGGGACCTGGGCCAGGATGAGGGTCCAAGCAGGTTGTCTCCACGCTCAGCACTTGAAGGTCCTTGGTGTTGCATGAATTTACTAACCCAGCAGATGAAAATAGAGTCTTAACTTGGTTTTTGATTCCAAATGGTTTTACTGAACACCTGAAGTGCTTTGCAAGGTCTCAGCTCCACATGGCATCAGACCAGTGCCCCAAACCCCACCTGTTCTCCCCAGGGAAAGGGCACATTTCGTTTCCCATTGTCTGTAAAAGCCCTGTGGATGATCTCCCTCCCAACCTTGCCCTCCATGAGAGCCCCAGGCCCTCAGTGAATGCAGCTGAGCCACTTCTGCTGCCCAGATGGCACCAGAGGGTTTCCAAACTCAACAATAAAGGCTCAGTTGCCTCAGCTCCAGCTCTACCCATCAGGGAGTGCTGAAGCTGCAGCTGCTTCCAAAGTTTATCCCAGAAAAAAGGTCACTCGTGGGCTTTGCCCAGCAAGAGTGGGGGAGAAATTAAGGGGTAAATCTGTGGTGTTCCCTGCCCAAAGCAGGGCAGGTGTGTCACAGCAGGGACATCTCCTCCAGGAGAGGCTCTTTCTCACAAGGGAGTGATGTGATGGGACAAGGGGCCACAGCTTTAGGCTGAAGGAGAGTAGATTTAGACAAGATATTAGGAAGAAGTTCCTCCTGGTGAGACTGGGATAAGCTGCCCAGAGAAGCTGTGGCTGCCCCATCCCTGGGAGTGTCCCAGGCCAGGTTGGATGGGGCTTGGAGCAACCTGGGCTGGTGGAAGGTGTCCCTGCCCATGGCAGGGGGTGGCACTGGAGGAGCTTTAAGGTCTTTTTCAACCCAAACCATCCTGTGATTCCACGGATGACCACAATGACATTTACACATGGACCTGTGACCCTGCTGCCATAAAACCAGGTTTGTAGGTCGGATTTAACCACCTACACAGTCCTGCTACCAACTGAAACTCTGCCTACAAAGTTCCAGGGAACATTCCCAGGTGCTGGAATTGATCCTCTCTGTAGTGGAATTGTTATGATACCCCTCAGTGTGCTTTGTGCCAAAGAGCACTTTCCCAAAGAATTTTTGGGGATGTCTCTGGGGGGGAAGGTCACGTGGCTCCTTCCTGAAAAACATTTTAGGTGGAACCTCATATATTGAAAACTAAGAGTTTAATACACTGGCAGTGGGCAATTCCAAGAGATCTCAACACCAGAGGAGGATCCCAAACCCATTTCACTTCTTGCAATAGCTGTGTCCTCAGTGTTTATTCCAGATGCCTTCTGGGCCCCTTTGTGCTGTCAGATCACACAGGGTAGGAGGGTTGGCAGGATGTTGTTTGGACAGCTGGGTGGCACGAGCAACATTTCTGAGTTGGCTTTACAGTGCCACCAAAATAAGGCGTGATGGAGATGCCTCAGAGGATGCAGAACAGCCCCTGTTCTCTGTGGATTCTGATTTTTTCCTTAATCTCTTATTTCTCTTACCTTATTTTTGTTTTTTTTATCTCTTTCTACACAGGTTTTTTCAGAAATGGGCAGTGAAATTCAAGTAGGATTGATGAGGTGACCCGTGGATCTGCTCCCAGCACAACTTTGAATTTATGGGCTATAAATACATTTGAATTTACAAAAAATATATCTATATTTTTGCTTATGTTGTAGTCATATTTAAATCGATGCTGATTATTTATATTTTTATTATCTACTTCTAGAAGCAAATAATTCACAGAGCCAGGGATCCCAGCTCTGTTGAGCCTTGCAGGCAGTGCAGTGACTCATCCCAGGCTCCTGTAATTCCTCCTTTCTTTGGGGCTCCCCTGGAGGCAGACAAAGCATGGAAATGAATTGCTCTGCTTTGTAGCCTGTTTTATTTGGATTTTACCTCAGAGGCAGCATGTGCAGTCAGACGTGAGAGCATTTTGCCCTCATCCTTCTTCCCAGGATTGTCCAAGTCCCAGTGGTGTTGCCTGACTTTTGCAGCCTTGTCTTTGTTGTTTTAACAGTGGTTTTGAAATGCAACCACTTCAGTGGGTAAAGTCTTACCCCGTGAAAAGGAGCTGGAAAAATCAGAAGTTCCATCCTGCAGCATCACTCACCCTCCAGGATCTACTCCCTCTTCTGCAGCAGGGCTGGGATCCCTCAAACAAACAGATGGCAAGGTTAGGAAAGAAAGAGCTGCCCTTCTTGGAACTTGCTCAACCATTCCAGAAACACATTCCCTCTAAAAAAAAAATCCAGCCTCAAGAGGAAAAATAGGATTGAAAAACCAATCTGGCCCTATTTGTTCAGTTTGGGGAGCAAAAGAGGAAAAGAAAGTGAGCATAGTGTAAGTAGTGGTGTCTGGTTTATATTTATGAAATATTTGGGGTGTATTTTGTAGACTTTAATTTAGGCAGATTTGTGCAGCCAGTTTCTTAGCTCCACTCAGGGGAGAGCAAGAGAACCATGCCCAGGCAGGGGTTAGGGGCAGGAATAATTTAGGATCTCTGCAGGGCTTGGTGCTGCTCCTTTTCTGCTCTCAGCCTGAAAGGCTGAATTAATTTGTGGACAGAATAATTTGTGGCAAAATGAGCTGACACCCCCCGTGTGTGGCACCAGTGTGGCATCCTGGGTGCCTTGGGAAAGGCTGGGAAGGTTTATTTACTCCTGTGCCTTAAACCAGTCAGTCTGGAGTGTCTGCACTGATAAAATACTGTGGATAAAACACGGGTGGGTTGGTGAGGTGTTTCAGGTGGATTCGGTGCTAAGCAAGAAGGAAGCAGCATTAAAGTGGCACCTTTTAGTTGTTTATAACTCCAGCAAAGGTTTTCCATGAAACTGCACTTCTCTCTTGTGTTAGCACAGCAGGAGTTTAATCCAAAAGTGAGAGAAAGAAATGGGAAGACTTGCTTTGACCTCAGGAGGAGGAGGAGAGAGGTGGATTTAGGCACAAATAGACCCACACCAGTGTCACACCAGATGAGAAAGATCTTCATGAAGTCTCTGTGTTCCTTTAGTGCTGGGAAATCCTTTCTCCCTTCAACAGAGCACTTCAAAAATCCATGGATTTAACCAAAGAGCACCAAACTAGTGTTAGTCACAGCTGTAGGCTCTTCTTGAACAGTGACCTTCAGCCTGTCACAAGGGGACGATTTCTGAGGCACAACAAGCCTTTCCTCCTGGGGTGGTTGAGGGTTTGGGTCCAAAGTCACTGGAGAAAATTTGCTCCTTTTGGCTGTCACCAAAATGCTGGAAAAGTGCCCCCAGAATGTTTGGTTTGTCCAGCAGATGACCTTGGAGGGTCGGGGGGACTGTTCTCTCAGGGACTGACATCTCACTGAGATTCACTTAATTCCAGGAGGTGACAGTATTGGTGAGGACATCAGAGCTGATGAGCCAGGAAAAGGGATTTGTCCCAACTCAACTCAGCATCTCCGAGTTACAAAAGCACCAAAATTACAGAGGGAAGAGTGACAATGGCTCCTTCATTGAGAAAGAACAGGGAAATTTGAATAAGAAAGGACTTAGAGCCCAAGAGGTGCTCAGAGAAGTGCAAGTCCTCCTGAGGTGCTGAAGAGCAGAGTGACTTCTTTCTCCTGTGGTGTCCTGCAACCTTTAAGAAATTGGTGTGGCTGTTTGTACATCTGAGAAAGCAAATCCAGAGGGCACATCTTGGGGAGAGCCAACAATCAGCATTTTGGTGTGGATGTGCTGCTTAGAGTGGAGTCACGATCTGACAGAGGACTCATATCCAGGAGTGACATATCCAGGAGTGACATGTCCAGGAGTGGAGGGGAAACCCCTTTGGATGGAGTGCCATGAGGCCTTTCTTGAGTTGTGTGAGGCCCTGGCACAGAGCAGCTGTGGCTGCCCTATCCCTGGAAGTGTCCAAGGCCAGGTTGGACGGGGCTTGGAGCAGCCTGGGCTGGTGGGAGGTGGGTAGGAGGGTGGAATTGGATGATTTTTAAGGTCCCTTCCAATCCAAACCATTCTGTGACTCTATGATTCTATAATCCTCTATGATTCTGTAATTCTCTATGATTCTGTAATCCTCTATGATTCTACAATTCTCTNTCCAGGAGTGACATGTCCAGGAGTGACATGTCCAGGAGTGACATGTCCAGGAGTGACATGTCCAGGAGTGGAGGGGAAACCCCTTTGGATGGAGTGCCATGAGGCCTTTCTTGAGTTGTGTGAGGCCCTGGCACAGAGCAGCTGTGGCTGCCCTATCCCTGGAAGTGTCCAAGGCCAGGTTGGACGGGGTTTGGAGCAGCCTGGGCTGGTGGGAGGTGGGTAGGAGGGTGGAATTGGATGATTTTTAAGGTCCCTTCCAATCCAAACTATTCTGTGACTCTATAATCCTCTATGATTCTGTAATTCTCTATGATTCTGTAATCCTCTATGATTCTACAATTCTATAATTCTACAATTCCACGATAACGACCAAGTGATTATAAATAGATTCACTATGAAAGTCCCATCCAGGAAATGAAAATAACATTATTTCAGCTTCAGGAGTTGAACAGTTGAAGTTTGGGCCTGAGAAGTTTGCCCTGGCAGGTTTCACAGACCCTGTGCTCCGTTGCCTCAGCTTTCGGTGGCCATCAAATGAATTTGCGAAGAGATGCCCCACTGTAACTCCACACTTTGAGAGCAGGCAGAGCTGGCAGAGAGGAATACACAGCTCCTGTCACATGTGCAGAAGGAGAAATGGGACAAGGAAAGGTCTGATTTGTTGGTGCTCCCATCTGGAGGGTGAACCTGACATTTCTCCCTGCCAATAGTGATTTACTGTGAAGCAGAGCCACAGGGGAGGTTTCCTCCTGCTAAATCAACCAGCAAAAGAAATGACCCTCGTGTTGCAACCAAATAAGAAGCTTAATCACAGCCTACATGTCTGGCTGCATAAATAATTCAGATACATGCAGCTGCAATTTCAATATATCAAACCCAAACCTCCCAAACCAGCCCCGTGGAAAACAAAAATGAATATTCTATTACTAAAGAAACTGAACACATTTAAGTTCAGGTTTCTTCTCATTTTGTCTGAGGGGAAGAAAGAACTTTCTATGACCCACAAGGAAATGTATTAATGATCATCTGGTGGTTAATCTATCCCAGCTAATATCTCTTTTACAGGGCCAAGTTCACTCTCTGAAGCCACATTGGCCAAAGAATTATTCTGAAGTTTATTGTCACTGAGCCAAGCTCATGATTTTTAGGTGTATTACAGGAGCTGGCAAATATTTCCTCTGCTTTTTTGAAAAGCTCTGGCTTTATATGTTTCTTACAAATGGTAACCTTCCCTAAGTGCAAATGTAATAAGGGTAATTGTGTTCTTGACAACAGCAGTGCCCTTTCTGGCCATAAGTAGTTTTTTGAGATTATAATACTCAAGATTTCCATGCACAGGGCTCACAAAAAGATTCTAATCACAAGAATTTGTGTTCAATGTTAATACAGAACAGAAGGAAATGACAATTACATGTGGAAGAAAAGGCTGCTGGAGGAGTGCATTTCAAGCAAAACTATATTTCTTTCCTCCTTCCAGCTTCAAACCAAAGTGGCTTTTTGTAGAATCTCCATTGTTGCCTCCCACAATACACAATTTCCTTCCCAGGAACTTGTTGGCAATTTTTGTATTCCCTGATTTGACAGGAACTGGAGCAACTCTGTCTCAGAGGGTCAAGGACAGCTGAGAGTGCTGGTGACCCACCCATTCCCTGAAAATCCAGGTTCTCCTTGGCAACACCTCTGTGGTCATCACCTCAGACCTCTGCAGAGAGTCCACATCCATCAGGAATCTCTGAATCCCTTCTTTACACTTTGGATTCAAAGCATTCTGGGAGAGGAGGTCTCTGTGTGGTGCCCTTTTTTGTCCCTTTGTGCTGGTTTAAAGTTAAACCGGCAGGAGAAGTGAATCCAACTCAGAATGGGATTGCAAGTCAGAAGAACAATTTAATAAAAGATCGCAAAATACACTGAGACAGAAGGAAAATTCGTTTGTGCCACAAAAACACCAGATGTCCAGCCCAGCACAGTGGGGCACAAGCAGAATGGAGCTCACCAAACTTTGTGCTGAGTGCCACATTCCCCTCCCCCCCCAAGTTTAAAGTAAACAGAAAAAAAGAAACCTGTTGGTGAAAATGATGGTTGCAGTCTGGTGGCAGTCTCAGTCTCGTCGAGGCTCTGCTCCTCCTCTGGATCTGCGGAGAGCCCCCAGTCCCAAAACTCCAAGCTTATATCCACTTGGGCTCAGATGGGAACACCCAGTCCCTCCCCCAGAGTGGAGACTTTCGCAATGGGTGATTTACTCTGTGAGGTGAACAATGGCATATTTGTGGCACCCCTGATGGCCCATGAGCAGACATGACCCCTCAGGTGGGTGTGAAGGCAGGAGAACTTCCTTATCCCACAGAAGTTCCTAAACACCCAGCCTGTCCCCTGAGGGGTGGGGTGTGCCCTGGGCAGCTGGGCAGCTGTGTGAACACACACCCACCCAGGGACAAACTGATCCTGGCTACTAAAACCAGGACACCCTTTCAAAGAGAAAAATCAAGAATTTCAATGTCTCCTCTGTCTTTTGGTTTCCAAAGTCCTAAACCAGGCAACCTGTGGTTATTGGAGTGTATTTGAAAGGAGCCTCAATTAATCCTCTGCACTTGGACGGACAAATTTCCCCCTATGCTGAATTAACTGCCTTGACAAGAACTCCCTAGAAAGGAGTTCAGTCGAGTGGCTCTGACATGAAGAGCTGCTTGATAGATACATAAAACCAGCTGAGGGGAATTTCACCCAGAAAGTCAATGCTGCAATAACATTTGCTCTTTGCTTTGTGTGCACAGAGCTGGTAGTGATTCTTCCCACCCTGTGCCTCTCAGCACAGACAAAGCAGTGCTGGTCTCTGTGCAGGGAAATGTAGTTTGTCAGCTTCTCCCCACTGAGAAATGGAGGCTTTGTGGAGAGATGCCTTGGGTAGGAGGTTTTCCCACATTCTGTGGCAAAATTCAACCTGTGGTTGACTGAGATGGGAGAATTTTGCACTGCCCTGTTAAGATTATATGAAGAAAGCAAACCTATTGAAGTGCTCACACCTGAGAAGGTCAGAAGAGCTTTAAACTGGGGGGCAGAATGAACAGGAGTTCAGAACAGTGGGAATCTGCTCTGTCCACCTCACCAAGCTGCACTGTGTGGGTTTTAATTTGGTTTTTCTTTTGGTTCATGGGAAGTAAAAACTCGAGTAATGAGCTTCTGCAGCCAGGGAAGACTCCCATTTAGCTTCCTCACTGTAGTGCTTCATACCTGGGTGTCACACAGCACTTCACCAGCACTTTGCCTTTTCAGGCACTCTGACAAGAGAAACGTTGCAGCTGAGTGTGTGTGATCTAGTTGGAACCCACCTCAAATGCTCCCTGGACATTCCTCCCTTTATGGAGCAATTGCTGCTTTACTCTTTGCCTTAATAACACCTGAAATGCTTTTCCCCTGTGAACACACCACAGCACACTTCAGTTACTACTGAATCTGAAGAATTTCCCTCTTGTTCAAGGCTTGGGCAACTTCCAGAACTGGAATATTACTATGGATGTGAGCAGCTCTCAAAAGAATGTTACACTCATTTACATTCTGCAGTGCAATTAGATTGGCATTTGAATAATGGGAGTTGATAAATTCTGTATTTCTTGTGCTGATTTTGGGAAAGGTTCCCATTGACTCTCACCACTCCTTTGCTCCACAGATGCAACCTTTGTGCTCTAGTCTGCCCCAAGAATTATGTGCATTATAAACTATATACAAATTAATCGTCATGAAAACTATATACAAATTAATCACCATGTATATAGAAGAAGTGAGCTGATGTAACAGGATATTAATCATAGATTCCCAGAATGATTTAGGTTGGAAAGGACATTAAACACCCTCTCATTCCAACCCCCTGCCATGGGCAGGGACATCTTCCACTCGACCAAGTTGCTCAAAGCAAGGACTGTCTTGAAGATGTGAATTGTTGCTCTCACTTTATCAAGTTGCTCTGACTTTAAGGTGAGTCATTGGAGGGAGGCAGTGTTGTCTTCTTTTGCAAGTCCATTTGAGTTTAACTCATTTTTTCCTTTCTTTTTTTTTATTATTTCATAATTTCAAATAGATGAAGTGAAATGTTCCATTTCATATCACAGTTACATTTGTTTCCAAATGGTATTTTTATGTTTCTCTTTTCAGGGGAAAAAACCCCCCAAACCTGCATAGTATTCCTGTTTTAACATTTTGTTCAAAATAAAGCACAGTTGGTTTTGTTTTGTTTCTCCCTTCCCTTTCCCTCCCCTTTCCCCTTTCCCTCCCCCTTCGCCTTCCCCTTTCCCTTTCCCTTCCCCTGCCTCTCCCTTCCCCTTCCCCTCTCCTTTCCCTTCCCTTTCCCTGTTTGGCATTTCTGGAACAGCCCTCTGTTCCCACTCCTCTGAATTAAAAGGGACAAAAAGATCCAGAGCTGGAATTTGGTGGAGAGCTCGATCACACAGGCACTGGTTTGGTGGCAAATGAGGGAGATGATGGAACGAAAACCTGCATCAAATCCAAACCAAAAATCACATCACACTCCTAAATTTATTACACATAATAAATTCCTTCATCACTGCCAACTGAAGTCTCATTTCTACCAGATCCCCGTGGTTTTTAGCTGGGAGCAGAGAGGACAGAATGAAATATTATGGATTTTAAATGCTTTCTGCCAAGGAGCTCAGAGTTCAGTGGCTGATAAGATCAGATATCCCCATGTAGGACATCAGGACAGGCTGGAGGAGGCAGATTTGGGACAGCTGTGGCCAATTTAGTGTTGGGGTCTTGCTGCTGGTATTTCCCTTCCTTTGTAAAATAAGAATCACAAGTGGATTCAGGTAAAAAGTGACAAGGGGCTGTAGCTGACCATGGGGTAGAGCCACTTTTCAGGAGCTGCAGAAGAAAGGGAGACACAGAGAGATGTGTTAGTGCTGCTACGATGTGGTATCTAAAACTGGTTTTATTCACGTCAAATATTGGCATTTTGGCTTCAAAAGTCTCTTCCCAGCTCCCACACCTTGATTTGCAGCTCATATTAAGTGGCAGGACTCCTGTTTGTCACCCAGGACATCTAATTATCAAGGTATGGAAGTTTTGAGATGAATTAATTGTCCCATGCCCGGAAGTGTTCAAGGCCAGGTTGGATGGAGCTCTGAGCAACCTGGTCTAGTGGGGGTTGGGCTGGAACAATGTGATATTTTAGGTCCCTTCCAACCCAAATCATTCTGTGATTTTATGATTCCTCTTAATGTTTGGACAACAAAGTGTGCTTTAGAGTGCCTTGGTCTTGGCTCCCTAACAAACACACCCACCCTCAGGCTCACAAGCCAGATTTTTTTTTTTCCTTTCTTTCTTCTCCATCCAAGTCAATGTACAATAATTATGTAGGTTTGCTCTGGAAACCAAGAGCAGGAGTGATGTTGGCTGGTTTCAGCATGACAAGTCACCTCCTGTACTCTTAAGGTGTGTGTGATGACGGTTCAAGGTATTGACCTCAACTGGGAGGGTTCAAGGTATTGACCTCAACTGGGAGGACTGGAAATATTTCCAAGGAGAGAGGCTCAGTCAGCAGAGTGATGGGGCTGGGGTGGACTCTAGCAGAGGGTTCATCACTGAGCAGCTTAGGAAGGGGTCTAATGCCATGTAGACAAAGTCTTGCCTCTCTGGTCTTTGGCTGCAAGGACAGTTTCATTCTGAGCACACCACATCCATAAAACTGCCCCCAAGCAGGTTGGAGCAAGGCAAGGGTTGGCCTCTTCTCCCAGGCAAGGGAGATGAGAGGACACGGGCTCAGTCTGAGCCAGAGAAGGTTCAGACTGGACACGAGGAAGAATTTCATCACTGAAAGGGTGGTTAAACATTGGAATGAGCTGCCCAGAGAGGTGGTGGTGTCAACATCCCTGGAGGTGTCCAAAGGATGATTGGACTCGGTGCTCTGGGCTGGGTGACAAGCTGGGGAATGGTCACAGGTTGGACTCAATGGTCTTGGAAGTCTGTTCCAATCCAAATGATTCTTTGATTCTGTGACATGGAAAATAGCTTCTTTGAGGTGGACATTTCAACTTCCCTGGCTTTGTTCATATCTTCCAACAAGCACTAAGTGCACAGGGAGTTACAGCAGGAGGAATGATTTCTCTGTGAGCACATGGCAGGATAGGAAGAGGTTTTAAGGCCTTCAAAAGGTGTGGTACCACAGCAGTGACACGGCACTGGGGCTCTTTGTGCCACAATCCCTTGGGATCCTTGGACAATCCACAGTCTACGTGAACTTGCCTGAGGGCAGCCAAACTCCTTCCAAGGACTCCATGGAGTCACAGTTCAAACTTTATAACCCCAGTGGGAGGAAGTGAATGCAACTGGTTGCATGAGGAGTGAAGATAATTTAAGCACTAAAAACTGATCTCCTATAACATGGGAAATTGCTTTAATGTCATGGGGATCACAGAAGTCCTTGTTCTGGCATTTTGCTGTGGAAACCACAGAGGATCAAAGGGAAAAGATGCCATTGACCATATTTAAACACAGCTCTTTCTGAGAGAGAATGATATTTTTTGCAGTCATGAAGAGCCTCTTCATCACTGAACTTACACAGAACTTACAGAGAAACCAAGCTCAGTAATTTCCAGGTATATGGAAGCAATACAAGCGATATATATGAAGAAATTCCTTGCCAACCAGACAGGATGGCTCCTGCACAGGGGACACACAGCTGGGATTGAAGATGGTTGGGCTGATTTTTGCCTGGTTCTTCTCAGGTGACCTTCATCAAAGCCATGCACATTAATTTCTGGGCAGTGGTTGGAGTTCCTCATATGGAAGACATCTTTTGGCAGAGTGTGACTGTCCTCACCTCCACAGACACGGGATAAATGGAATTGGCTGGTTTTCCCTTTCCCCTTTGTAACCTCTTTTTCAGAGAGATCCAGTGAAAGTCAAAACACAACAGCTTTGCTCCTCAGAATGGCCCAGAGCATTAGACCCTCTGCTTTGAAATGACAGTGGTTAATCCACACAGAAAGAAGGGACACAGAGAGCCAAGACCTGTCACTCCAAGTTGTAGATTTGGCCTTTATCAGCAGTGTGAAGACTGGGTGTAAATCAGCTCTGGAAGGGGGAGAGCTGTGGAACTGGCCCTAGGGACATGGAAAAGCTCATTGACCCCTCACTGTGGTCTCTTTTCACTGCCTGACATTCATGGGCATTAAATAACGTGTCTTTTACATCAGCAATTATTGTTCACTTGGAGTTGCCTGCCAGGCTTTTCTCCAACACAGGGGAAGGCTCCTGCTTTGTCCTGAGCAATAAAGACCCCAAAAGACTGAAGGGGACACACAACAAGGATGGAAGGAACACAGACAGGACCACGGGGCAGAGGCAGCTCCCTCGGGAAGGCTGGAGGAAGTTACAAAGCTGAGGTCACCATACGAGGCTCAGGAGGTCTCTGGTCACCTGGCAGGGTAGGAAAGGTGCTGGAGATGAGCACAGTCCCCACTGCTGTGTCTGCTCCTCCGGGGACCAGTGGAAAAGCCCCCAGAGCTCGGCATGCGCCGTGTGTGGAGGAGGCAGAGACAGAGCTCAGCTCTGTGGTGCCACCACCACTCAGGGGCACTGGGAATGGAAAAGGCAGAGGGTTAAGTCTCATCAGCCCTGCTGGGCAATTCTGTGCCTGAAGGATGTGTCAGTTTAAATGGCTTGGTGGTGATTTGGAACCAACCAGCAGAGATTTAGAGGTTTCGCAAAATCCACTTTCAAAGAGCAGTCCATTGCTTTCCAAGGAGCAGGATGTTTGACCTCCAGACCCAACTGCTGTTCTTTTCTTCCCTTTACACCTGCAAGAGATGTACTGATGTACTTTAGTTCCGGTATTTGGGTTATTTTTTAAACAAAGTTCACATTGGGAAGTGACTTGTTTTATTGTGGAAAATAAATTTGATCCTGCTACTCTGGTTCTCAAATATTGATAAAGTGGATCTAATCCCCAATGTGTCTTGTCATGCTCTGCTTTTACAAATTGCCACACTAATTTTCCTGGCAATACCAATTGACCTGTTTTTAACTGGGCCCACCCATTATCCAATAACTTACCCCCATTTTCATGAATCCATTTGTAATCTGCCTCTTCATAATTTACCTGTTGGGCTGTGTTCAGGTGCTCTGGTACTAAAGCAGTTGCTATTAGTTCTCTGCCTTTTGTGGCAGCCAATTTGGCCTCTGCATCAGCTTTTCTGTTTCCTATCTCTGGGACAGTGTTTCCTTTCAGGTGGAGAGGGACTTCTTACAGGGGTGTGGAGTGACAGGAAAAGGGACCATGGCCCTGACGTGACACAGGGCTGGTTTAGATCAAATATTTGGAAGGGATTCTTCTCTGTGAGGGTGCTGGATCACTGGCACAGGTTGCCCAGAGGAGCTGTGGCTGCCCCATCCCTGGAAGGAGGTTTGGAGTAACCTGGTCTAGTGGAAAGTGTCCCTGCCCATGGCAGGGGAGTTGGGAGTGGGTGAGCTGGAAGGGCCCTCCAATCCATTCTGTGGTTCTATGAAGTCATTAATTACTGGTATAATTATTGTTGCAGCAGACATGCTGTGTTTGTAAACGCATGTCCAGTGACAGAGGGCATGTCCAGTGCTGAGGTGGATGGGTCCAGTGTCTCCTGTTGCTCTCATGATGCCCAGAGGACGATTTTGTGCCACCAGTGCCATGGAATCACACCTGGTTGTGACAAGCCCAACCCAAAACACCACCTTGAACTGGAAATTGTAAGATGCCCTTGGTAATACAGCTCACCAACATTGCAGAGAGCACTGGATGGCAGCTCTGTCCTGCACCTTTTGGGTAAAGCACTTTGGTTCCTCACACTGCTGTGAAATTCCCATGGGTGCAATGAACCCATTGTATCTGTCCCCTAAAAGCTGCTCAGAAGTTCTACCCCTTGATTGGCCCGAGTGTGTTCAGTTCTGAAGGGAACAAGACCAAGTTTGTTGGTTTTGGGTTCTTTTTCAATATGTTTTGTGGTTTTCCTCTTCTTGGGGGCAGGTTGTGAGCTGCTGCAGCCTGTGATATAAAGCAGAGACCTTTGCTTTGCTCTGTCCATCCAGGGTACAGTGGGGATTCTCCTGGGGGTGCATTTGAGGTGCAGGACATTCCAGCACCCGACCCTACACTTGCAGGAATCAATACCTGTATGTGTATATACATATTTATATATATATATATATGTGGGGCTGGATGTGCCTACAGATACAGGAATCATTTCAGGTGTCTCGATCATGACAAAAGAATGATGTTGTCTTAGCAGGATTATTACCTCCATGCACAAGTCCTACCTCCAAAAGACCAACCACTCACCCAGCTCGTGCAGTGGGCAGGGGTTTTGGGGATCACCCATGCTGGGGCTGGTACTGATTCTTCTGCTGGCACAGATGTTCCCAAAGAAGGTCTCCTCAGCACCCTGATCTAGTTGAAGATGTCCCTGCTCATTCCTTTAAGGGTTCCTCTACAACCCAAACATTTTTATGATTTTAGGAATGGTCTATCTGGTTAAACTTACAAAGTATGAGGTCACCATGCTTAACTCAGAGCCACCACCTCACTAGCTGAGTTCTTCTTAGTCCTTCCTCCTCTGTCTGTGCCTTCTTCAGGACTGTGAGAATTAAATTAAAACATCAGGTGGATCACAGACACAACGTCCTCATGATGGTTTTATTGCTTGTTTCCAGCAGTGTCAACCATAGAGAAGAACCTCCTCTGAAGCAAGGAGATGAACCAAATACAAAGAAAAAAAATATATATAGCCAATTCATTGCATACGTACAGAGTCAGAACCAAATAAATAACATCAGGCAAAAGGCCACGAAACAAGGCAGAGATTTCACCTGTGCTGAGCAAGCAGGCCTGTTCTCACTGGCATGAAGGAGATACATCACAAGCACCAAGGTACAGCAAAGTCCCCAGAGAGGGTGATTCTCTGCTCACAGCCCATTCCCAGCACTCTCTGCTGTCAAAACCTATTTACAGGAGGGCAGGGCAGAGGTGCTTTCAGCTGGAGTGAGAAAAGAGGCAGGTGGCACCAGCCACCAACCAGCAGCTTGAGGTGGTTGAGACAGAGCCTGAAAAAAAAATGCACTTTTGAATTCAAAAGTGGCTTTTTGAACTTTGTTTACGGAGTATCAAAAGTGTGTTTGGTGTATTTGTTTCGTAAATGTGCTGTTCAGGTTCCCCCCATGTACAGATGCACCATGTCCACAAAACTGGGCTGTAAAACACTGCAGCTCTGCTGATGCCAACGAACCTGCCCTAAAGGCCTGGCCCTCAGAACCCAGGTGGGCATTATATTCCTTGCAGAACTATGACATGCCCTCCAGTGCCAACTTGTCTTCTTCCCCCTGTGACCTCAGAGTGCTCTGGAAACAGCCAGGGGTTCAAACCCAGGGGTCGTCAAGGAGATGACCATGAACACCATGCAGGCCAACAAGGAGGCAGGGTGTTCAGCAGGAGGTGGGAGAGGTGGTCTGTGGTCCCAGGGAACTCCTAATTCCTCAAAGCCATAGTTTCCAGCTGTGCAGGCCCCCAGGGGAAATAACAAAGTCAGTCGTTCTAATTACACCTCATCAGACTGGTATGTAACTACTGGGTTTGGAGATGGGATGAAAAGTTGACTGACTGAGATAAAATGGATTGCAATCCACACTGGTCTGGATTTTTGGGACATCTGACTCCATGTACCAGTATGGGAGTTAACTATTTGCCTTATTACTTTCCAGTTTAGTTCCTGAATGATGCCAGCAGAGTCATTCTGGATTGATATGGACACATGTGAGGCCAAGAGCTTGGCCTCCTACTCTTGGAGGGTCATCTCCAACCAAGCAGCTTTTTGGCCCTGCCCACCAGCAGCATCAGTGTGGGAAAAGTGCAAAGGTGCCTCGGGAGGAGGGAGCTCAGGACTGCAGCCCTGGCTCCAAGAGTCTGGAACACTCATCCCTGCTGAGAGGCCGTGGGAGGGAGCACAAGCCTGGGAAGGAAGCACCCCAGTCGAGGTCCTTCCTTCAGCTAAACATCTCACCTGAAAGCAGAAGGTGGGACACGATGGGAAGGAGAATGTTTTACACAGGCTTTGATGGTCCACCTTCCAGAGAAGGAGCATTGCTTCTGACCACGTGCATTTCTAAAGAAGAACTCTGATTCTGATCCACCTGTAATTCTAGGGGAACATTGCTGCTGATCCACCTGTATTCCTAGAGAAGAACTCTGCTTCTGACCCACCTGTATTTCTAAAGAACTCTGATTCTGATCCACTTGTACTCCTAGAGAAGAACTCTGCTTCTGATCCATCTGTATTTCTAGAGGAGCATTGCTTCTGACTCATCTGTATTTGTAGAGAAGGACTCTGCTTCTGACCCACCTGTATTTCCACAGGCCCTTCATCAAACCAAGCTGAACTTGTGCAGACAGCATAAAAGAAGCTTCACAAAGACACTTATTGGCATTTCCCAGTTGGTGAGAATCCCTTTTAGTATGAAAATATCTCCTGTTTCCTGAAAAAACATCCTGAAAAAGAAGGGTTCTCCCTTGTTTAAACACTGGGGTGAAGGTAGAAGGAAGGGAGGCAAAGTAATCCCACCAAGCCCCTTCAACTCCTGCCATGGAGCCAAGAGATGTTCATTCACTCCTGAGCTTTCTTTGGAACTTCATTCTGCTCTTTAAAAACTACTGGCAAACTTCCACCAAGCAGCAGGTGTATCTGAAATATTTCCATCAGACTGGGACAGGGATTTGGGTTTAATCCCTCTGCTCACGTCGTGCTGTGGCACAGATGTGACCCTGTCTCATTCCTTGGGAATAGGAAACAAAAGGGATATTGAGAAAGACGTAAATCTGGCGCTTAGTTAACTCACGAAACATCTTTTCTCCAGCAACACCTTCCTTGAGAAAAATATAACTGCTCCCTAGGCAAAAAAACCCAAACCAAGATAAAATACTCAAGTGTTTCATCTCTTGGCCTTTTTGGTTTTGAAAACTAGTTTCAAATTCATGCCCTGGAATCCTGCAACAGCTTAGAATTTCTTTACTCCTTTTTTTTTTTCTTTCCTTTTTTTTTTTTTTAAACCCCAAACATGGTCATAGTCTCATTTCTGCTTTTGAGAGGATCACAGTGCAATACAGGTCCCAGAAATATCTTTGGGCCCCACTTGAACAGAAATATCTCCAGTCTAATCTTAGTATTGAAGCTTGGACCTCTGCTCCTTGAGACCATAATTTAATGGTTGTCTTGTAATTATTCCATACTCGCTCGTAATTTTTAATCATTTAATCACTGAAATGCAGAGTGACTAATTAAAAGGAGGGGCTTGCTCTCTCACTGATATAAAAAGGGAGCAAAAAGCAAAAGAAGGTAAAGGAATTATTTTAAAGGCAAATCCCAGCTTAATGCTGGTGTAATTCAGGAGCCACTGCAGTGAACTGACTGGTGCAAGTGGGATCAGAATTTGGCTTAATTTCTGTCAAGAGTTTTAGAGCCCAAATTCATGGTCCTCAGACCCCTCTGTCACATATCCAGGTGTGCCTCTTGGTTTTACTTTGCAGAATTACTGCAGTTCCTTCACTGGAGTCACTCCACTGGGTTAGGGGGTCAAACTGGGGCTTGCACTGGGAGCTCTGTGTGGGACCAGGACAGCACAGTTCAGGTTGTCATTTGGGGTGAAGTCCTTGAACTCCAAATTTATCCATGAGTTGGATGAAAAACAGAGCAGAGGAGGCCAAGTTATGGAGCCAAATTCCTGCACTAAGCCAGCTAGAAGCAGGCTTGGTCCCAATGTCATCATTCACTGGATTTCTCACATCTCCAGGGTGAAAAGCTCTGATTGCAGTACTGCCTCCTCTCTTCTCCTGAGATCCATGGCCAAGGCAGCTGGGCTGGCAGCTCTGCCCTGCCTGTGTCACTAATCTTGCCATGCCTGTCCCAACAGGAGCACCCAGCACGTTCATTTAATCCCTCAAACACCCTTGGCAGCAAAATGGCAACGTGGCTGGATGTTCAGTGATGAAATATTTGCCAGCAGAATTCCAGGGGCCCTGTTCTGGCATGCTGATGCTCTCCACATCTTTTGAAGGAGCCCCTCAGTTTAGGAAACAGCCTCCCCTCAGGCTCCAGTGCAGAATAGCCTGGTGCTGACTCCCCCAGGCTGCAGAAGACCCTGTGGAGTGGGTAAAGAACCAGCTGGATTATCCCCTGTCGTGTATCCAAAAGACAAAGCTGAAACTCCTCCTGCAAGTGGAGTCACAGGCACGGGGAGAGGAAAAGGAAGGTGAGCAGAGGGGAAATGCCCAACGTGCCTCACTGCTGATGGCTCACAGACCTTCTATCCCAGCAAGGCTGCCTAGAACAGATGGAGAGGGATTTCCTCACGTCCCACAAAGGAGCCTGCTGGCAGTGGTGCAGCACTTCTGCTTGACAGCTCTGTGCTCAGGCTCCTCTTTGGCTTCTTTGGGACTCCACACCTCAGGCACCTCGGTGGATGCATTCACAAGACTGGGCAGCCCATCAGGTTTGTTGGGCTTACACAGCTCCCACAACAGGTTAAGGGGCTGAATGACTTCGCATCCTGATGATTTAAATCTTTCCCTCACGTCGCTTCCAAACTCTGAACCAGTGAGACAAAGAATTCTATGCCAAGTGAAGCGACTCAGAAGCTGAGAGAGAGTATTCTCTTGCTCCTTCTGGGCCTCCCTGCACCAGCTATTCAGCTGGCAACATGCAGAGGTGGCTCAAATCCTTGCTTTGAACCAGGCAAAGGAGAGGAGCCCATGGTGCTGCTGGGATTTCTCCAGTGTTTCCTGCGTGAGTCCCGCTCCAGGTGGGAAAATGTTCACCAGAGCAACACAAGCACCGGACATAAAGAGCATCAGAGAATCACAGAACACCCTGAATTGGAAGGGACCCCCAAGGATTATCAAAGTCCAACTCCTGGCCCTGCACAGACGCCCCAACAGTCCCACCATGTGCCTGAGAGCATGGTCTAAACTCTTCTTGAGCTCTGGCAGGTTTGGGGCCATGACCACTGCAAAAAAAAGAGTCCTTGCGTCTGAGAACCTTAGGAGGATTTCAATGGGACATTGTTTCCAGGGTGTCAGGGTATGAGGGCTTCAGTGCAGGAAATATGGGTAAATTTTAAGCATCCTCTGCATTCTGGGAACCAGAGAGCTGCTCAGAGAGCATTTTGATGACCTTATGGCATGTCAGTGCTGGATTCTCACTGCTGGTGTGGTCTCAGAGTGAGGCAGCCGTAACAAAGCTGGCTCACACCTGGCTGGCCTGGGATCACCAGCTCTTTAATTACAGGAATCTTCACAACATCTCCTCATCCTCTTAGGCTTTGCAGGCTGGGTAGCCATGGCTACACTGTGCTGAGATCAGAGTCAGCTCAGTGGAAGCTCAGGACTGCACCTCTGCCCTTCTCATAGCTCAGGACCTCATTGCCCTCACTGTCTTCAGCCCTCCACGCTGTTCTCAGTCCCACACGTGGGGAAACACTTTGGAATCATCGAGCTCAGCTGGTGAAAGGGAATGGTTTTGGCATGGAACGCGGACCTCTCAGAGTTGAGAGAGGGAGTGGATGTCCTGATCTGTGAGTCTCCTCCTGGGCTCAGTCTGGCAGTGAATCCCAGATGCTTCAGGCAAGCCAAGCAACAAGCAAACAACCCCCAAACCCAGCAAGTTAAAAGACGCTTCCCTCTAATGAACTACATTTAATTATGGAGCCATAAAAGTCCAGGTGCTGTTAGTTAGTACCTGGTAGGCAAGTTGAGATCTGTGAACTCTGAAAGAGGAGCCCACCTTCCTTTCCAGGTTTGTGTCTTGGTGACCCAGACTCTTCTTCATGCTCAGTAGGATGAGAGAAGCCCAAAGACTGAGTGTACACATGAGCTGAGCAGGAATTTCCACCCCTCCCAGTGTAAAACTGGTGCAGTTGGGTGGGACACAAACATGACCATCTGTAATCCTTGTGTTTTCTGTCTTCTGACTGAGTTTGGGGTTGTGGGCACTGTCTCGAATGCAGTGCTTGAGCAGAATTGGGTTTCACACCTCTCCTTTGCCCCCCTCACCAAGAAAAGAAGAAAAAAGACCACTATTCCCTTGGTTTTAATGAGTTCCGTGTGCATTCTTCAAATAGGGATTGCCCCGAGATGAAAACTAATGAGCCTTCAGAGAAGAGGCAAAACGCACACACACACATCTTAAAGATCTAACAAAGCCTTCATCACAGGATGAAAGTCTCCCACAAAAGCTGAAGAAGAAATCAATTTAATAGCCCCTTCACTCCTGGAGTGCCAGCTACGTGCTGAGACAACTTTGCCCCGATGAAATCAATTTGATGCCCCTATTTTTATATCTGGGGAGCTTCTCCTTATGGCAGGTCTGATTCAGTGAAGGATTTCCAGGGTTCTCCATCTCCCTTTCCTGGCAGTGTGTGCTAAGCAAGTGCAAGCAACCCCAATTATTTCCCCCCCTCCAATCCCTAATGATCCTGGGATTCATTAATGCACAGAGACCCGTGGGTGACCTCAAAAAGGAGGAAAAACACAGCCACGCTCTGCTTTTGGCACCTGCACCCGGTTTTTATACAGGCAAATCGAGTCTCCTGCTCGCTGAAGACACCCAAACCACACCCCACCCCGTGAAGGGCGTTCTCACACTGCTCCTTCCCAGCAACCGGCTTTTCCAAGGAGTCCTGGGGAGCTTCCTGAGGATACTGGGCTATTGGCAGAACCCACCGCAGCACTGGGGCATCCTCTGGGGGGGCTTTCCTGGTGCTGGAGCTCCATCTGACCCTGTGTGAAAGGCAAGGCCCATGTACTTCCTCCTGTCCCTTCTCCCCGTGTCCCCAACTCCGTCGTCAGTGCCTTACCATCACTTCTTTATCCACAGGAATTTTGGCACATTCATATGTTTGTTTTTTTTTCTTTTTTTTTTCTTGCCTCCCTCTCTCCTTTACTGGCTCATTTTGTCTTTGTTTTTGTTTTTTAAAAAAAAAAGTGCAATTTATCTGTTTCAGAGATGCCAGTTCTGGTGAAGCCCCCAAGGACTCGGGCTCTCCCCTCCCTTCCTCCCCTGTACTTCATTATTTATGACACATCGGGATCTCCCAGGCTTTCCTCAGGTGACTGGGACCTTTACTCAAGAGTCATCCACCCCCCGAGGGTTTGAAACCGAGGAGTGAAAGGTCTGAAAAGAGAGAGAGGAAAAGTTTTTCTCCACCTCTCTCAGCTTGTCCGGTCTCGCTCTGGATGCCAGTGGCTTCTCCACGTGTGTGTCCTCTGCTGGCTCACGTGGAGCATGTCATTCCAGAGGGATTTGTCACGCTGATTCCTGGGGATCCTTCTGCCTCTCAGTTCCTCTTCCGGATGCTCAGAGCCTGGAGAGCCCCTTCCCTGTCACACCAGGGAGAACTCAGCCTGGAAGCCGGAGCACCGGCGGGTCTTTGGTGAGCACTTGGTCAGCATGGAGATCTGGGTGCTGAAGTTGGTGCCGTTGCTGCCCAAGGAAGGGTGGTGGTACTTCATGTCTGAGCCCAGGAACCGCTCCAGGTGCCACCTCCGCCACTTCCTCTTGAGCTCAGCCTGGACCTGGGCATTGGAAAGGCAGGAGAATCAGCACAGGGGGGTCACCTGCTGCTGCTCTGACTTTGTTGTGTGAGCAGCCACAGGTCACCCACCGACCAAAGGGCCAAGAATTTATTTCGTGGAGGTCACTAAACTCAGCCTGGCCATGATAGAGAAGAGGGGGGACACCCCAGACAGCAGAAGTCCCTGAGCTCCAGCAGAAAGCTGAGCACTTCTGGGGAAGAAAGGGGACTTGCTACTGATACAGTGAAGGTGCCTGAGCACTAACTTAAATGGCAACATTTTGTGAGTATAATTAAGATTAATTTTTTTTACTGCCCTGGTTTTGGTCCAAATAGAAAGGATTTAACTACAGCTTGTTTGTAAAGCTGTCAGTATGGCTGTGCTTTTTTGTCTGGTTCCTGCTCAGGGAGTTTACAGAAATGATCTGCTTTACACTGTCCCAGTTCAAATGCTCAACAAGCCTGGCCACTGTCCTCATCACCTCCTGCAGCCTCCCAGCCCAAATTTTTAGATGACAGTATGAATTAGATAACACAGCTGTCTCTGAGGGGCTGTGGGTTGAGCCAGCACAGAAATAGCACAATACCTGGATGAGAATCCCAGGATTGGAAACGTGGGAAAGGCAAGATCAATCCCTGCGAGGTAGAAACGTGTTTACCTGGCACTGCCCTGTGCCTGGCAAGTCAAGTGTTGGTTTTGGACCATCAGCTGGTGTGGCAGTGCCCCTTTCCAGGCAGGATGACTGGCAAAGGTCTCTGCTGGAGCTGGGCTCTCTGCCCTGCACACCCCTGCCTGGTGGACACCTGGCACTGGCGTGGCTGCTGCAGCAGCAGAGCTATGAGAGGAAATTGGGACTCTGCACACTCTTCTCCCCAGGAAGCTGCAACACAAACCCAGATCCCAGCTGCTTTTTCCTTGCCCTTGCTCTGTTTATTGAGCTGAGAGTGCCCCAGATGACAGCAGCTCCAAGCCTGGAGCTCCTCACACCTACTCAGGAGCCTTTGGGCTTCATCAGCTGGATTTCTCACAGGCAGGGGCAACATGAGACAAAAGCATCACCACCTCCAGCTCAGCAGTGGGCCTGGCCCTGTGGAGGGTTCACTGAGGCACTAAGCATGGCCAGGGCTTAGGTGGGCTGAAGGTGGACCTTTGGGGTCAGGGTTTGTGCAAGGTCATACAGCAGTTCTGCTGATGCTCCCTCATGAGTAAAGGGTGGACTCAGCAGCAACAGAGCACACAAAAGTCCTGGTATGTTTATTAATTCTGCTGAAAACTGTCAGGCAAATGGTTGAATTGTTTTTCCAGGGTGTGACATTTGACTTGGATGCTTCCCACCAGTACGGTAACACCAAGAATGGGACATTTCTCCATCCACTCTCCACAAGCCTTAGCTGCAAACATTCACCAAAGAATGCTGCTGCTCTTACCTCTCCATTGAGAAAACAGTACAGGACAGCCACCACAAATCCCTGGGGAAAAGCAGAGAACGGGCTTTTAGCACCAAATACAATGACCTCAAAGGAGGGATCACAGAATCCAGCATTGTTAAGGCTGGAAAAGTCCTCTAAATTTATCAGGGGCAACCATTAATCCAACACTGTCACCTTCACCACTGAGCCATGTCCCCAAGTGCCACATCTACCTGTCTTTGGAGCTCTGCCAGGTGCCACATGTGAAGTGATGATGTTGTAGACAGGGACATTAACTCACTCACCACTGAACAAACCTTGCCACTGTCACCTGCATGGCACGTGGTGACAGAGAGACCCCTCCTGCAGGCTGTGACAATGTGGCTGGAGCTGATGATGGACAGGAGCAACGGGATGAAACACTTCAATAATTGTGTCTTCTCATGCAGCACCAGGGGCAAGTTTAACAGCCTGACACTGACTGAGGTGTGTGGGAGGGTCTAAGAAACAGAACTTCATCAGGAACACAGCAGAGGACCATTATCATGGGGAAACTGTCTCCTACGCCAATGAACTGGAATGCTGCTTGAGCAGGATCTGCAGGAAGGACTTATGAATAGAGGAGAAAGCTCATGCAAATCAATTGGTTGAAGAGAGATCAGGCTTCTGTTAACGGGCAGAAAGACACTCCCACCAGAGGTGGTTTATCTCCTCTTACACTATAGGATCCTACAATGGTTTGGGTTGGAAGGGACCTTAAAGGTCATCTAATTCCCAACCCCATGTGATGGACAGGGACAACCTCCATGTTGCTCCAAGTCCCATCCAACCCGGCCTTGAACATGTCAGTAAGATATAAACTCAGCTGTGATGCTCATTTTTTTTCCCCTTAAGCACATAAACCCCCAGGGTGACCAATGTATAGATGTACATTTTCTTTCCAGGTGCCTAAAATGAGGAGAATCTCCTTCTGGAAATCCAGGAGGTAAAATAGAAATTTATCTTCCATCCTTCCCAAGCTGGAGGGAGTAGCTTTTTCTCCCAAGGTACAAGAGCAATATTGGGCATGGCTAAGAAAGAACAGCTCCTGGATTTTCTCATTGCCATGTCAAGCTCATTACACTCCTCCCTCCTGACAGACCTGGTGGCCCAAAGGGTGGCTTACCTGGAACGACCCAACCACGAGCTCAAAGACCAGCTTCACTTCTGCTTTGAAATTGTCAGGGAAGAAAGCAAACATGATGTAGTGAATGCCAAAGAGAGGGATCAGCAGCAAGGTGGACTTGGCCAGCCTCCTGTGGGAAAGACACACACGGAGTCACGAGGGGAGAGGGAAGAGGAGCCAAAGGGTGGGAGGAGGAGAAATCCTAGAGCTGAGCCCTGCGTGACCCTGAGGACTTGATTAACTGCAGCATCTGTCTGCTGGCGTCCTGGATCTGTGTGTGAAGTGACTCTGCTTGCCCTCAGCCCGTGGCACATGTGACACTCACCCTGAGGTCCTGGGAATAGTCAGCCTGCCAACACCATCAGGGGGATGCCCCCACCCCTTTGAGCCTTGAGGAAGTGGCAGAAGAAGGGTGTGGAGATGCCCCTCAGGGCTCAGCCTCCCCAGGACCCCTCTGACCCGGGCTGGGGTGCAGTGGCCCCCAGAGAGGGACCCTCAGCTGGGCAGTGGGGCAGCTCAGACTAAGCCAGGACCACGCTGGGAGCATTTCCTGCTCATTTAACAGCTCTCACATAATTCCACACGTGTCTCCAGCTAAGGCTCAGCAATCAGCCCTACATTATTTCTCCTTGTTGCACAGACTGCAGATGGCTGGTGATTTCAGACGTGGTGGCACCATGAAATGTGACATTTTTATTCCTAGTAGCTCCACTGGAGGTATTTCTTTCTCTCTTCTCTCCTCCTCCCCTCCCACCAGAGATCTTTTTTTCATCTCTATGAGCTAAATCATCATCTAGCACTGTCTTTGTTTGCTTGGGATTTGTGAAAATTACAGCTTCTGGGAGAGAAATGGTATGTTTAGCTCGGAATAATGACAGGCTATTGCACAGTGAATGTCTCCAAAGGAGGGGGATGAACAGTATTAGTGCTTAATGGCACCAGGCTGGGTAATCAGAGATCTAATTAGGCAGAGATGATAATTTATTAAATATAATCGTTATTAAAAATAGCTGACAGCATTAAAATGAAATCAATAGTCCAAGGATGCTTATGGGGGTTTTGGCTCCCTTGTCATCCACCACATCCTGTGGTGGCCCCCTCTCTAAGGATGGGATGTTGGAAATACCAGTTCCTCCACCTGCAACCCCTTCACTTCCAAAGCCTCATCAGGCTCAGTCCTCTCAGTCCATCTTCATTTATTTGCCACCTGCACAAGCCCTCTGGGAAGGCTGATGTGCCAGCCTGGTGCAGATGATGCTCCTCAGTGTTTCTCCCAGCAGAGCCTCCCGGTTCCCCCTGGGCCTGGCCCAAAGACAGCTTGCTGTTAAGGATGGTTTTGGAGGCTGTGGCTCCCCAGGGAACACCTGCTGGCTGAAAGACAGGCCAAAGGAGTGCCTTTGGGAAGCTGAGGGTCTTCAGGGGAACTTGCCTTTCCCACATCCCTCACTGGCAGGCACAGCCCTGCTCGTAGTGAGTATCTGAGTTCTCTTGGATGTCTTGCTCTGCCACTGTCCTTGGTGTTCATCAGTGTCCCATGTTCCTCACTCTCAGAAGCAGCTCTGGCCAGTATGACCCACACTACTAGGACCAAGCCCTAATGCCCCCAGCTCCAGATATATGGGAAAGCAGCTCATTTTCTAAGCAGATCACAGCACAGTGAATATTTACATTGGACTTGCAGAGATCTCTCCTCTGTACCCAGTCTCTGAGGAACAGTCAGCCTGGAGGAGATGATGAGATGCTCCCTTTGTGTGCCATATTCATAGAGATGCTGTTTTCAACCTCCAGTGGATTCCAACACTTTGCCTTATCTTTGCAGACAGCACTGGTGCCTCAGTTACAACATTTTCCCTCCTGGATGGAGGGTGTCAATGACAGGGACATAATTGCCAAAAGCTGAGCCCCTTCCTCTAATTTGCACAGCACCCCAAACCAGCCTCTTCTCCCAGCAATGAGCTTCCCCAGGTAGTCAGGGGTGTTTTAGATCTCAGTTTGGCATCAGGGCAAGGGCTCTGTGGTCTAGAACTGCGGTATTTAAAAGCTTCCCCCCACTAAACACTGCAATAAGGAAAACCATCGTCCCCAGTCATGGTGTAATTACTCCCAGGAAGGAAACCCCTGCCTGTGCAGGAGGCAGAACTGCTTGGGAGGTTGTCTAAAGCCGGTTAAATCTACCTGCTGGATGCCATGGATTCCCAAAAAACCTCATTATTCTCACTCCAAGACCTTAGACAGATATACAGGTCACCCAAGATCATCAAGCCCACCCCATGCCTGATGCCCACCTTGTGCCCCAGCCCAGAGCACTGAGTGCCACAGCCAGTCCTTCCTTGGACACCTCCAGGAGTGGGGACTCCAACACCTCCAAGCCCTTTCCAATGCTTAAAAACCCTTTTGATGAAAAACTTCCTCCTAATGTCCAACCTGAATCTCCCCAGGCACAACTTGGGGCGATTTCCTCTTGGCCTGTCACGTTTTACCAGGGAGAAGAGACTGACCCCCACCTGGCTCCTACATCCTTTCAGAGAGTGAAAAGGCCACCCTGAGCCTCCTTTTCTCCAGGTTAAAATCCTGACCTCCCTCACTGTTGTATCGGTAGCAGGATTTTGCTAACATCTCTTGCATCCTGCAGGTAAACCCCCTTGCAGTTGGCAGCAGCATTTTAGGTGATCTGACAATGACATGTGAAAGCATCCAGGCACCTACAATTGCAGATCACATGTCTACTGCCACTCATAAAGGGTTGGACCCCAGGTGTATCTACAGACATTGTCCAAACATTAAAAAGTTAGGACTCTACTGAGAACTCCTCTTGGTGGGATCCAGGCTTCAGGTTGGGACACTTGACGTTCATTTCCACAGGGGAGTGTGTTGCCTCATGTCCTGCTGCTGTCAATACAGCCAACAGAGACTTCCAGATGCCCCAGAGAACGTGGCTGGTGGCCAGAGGTCACTGGATATTGGCAAAAGCCTCCCACAGGCCCTGGGTCCTACGTGCCAGCTCCAAGGAAGTGTCTGAAATGTTCCTAAAGCATCTCATAAGGCTCAGTCACATAAAAGGCCAGGCTGGATGGAGCTCTGAGCAACCTGGTTGAGTGGAAGGTGTCCCTGCCCACAGCAGGGGGTTGGAACTGGATGATCTTTAAGGCGCCTTCCAACCCAAAGCATCCTGGGATTCTGTGATTCTACGAAGTGAGCAACTGATTCATTGCCCAGCACAACGGAGATGTCTGTCCAGCTGGAGCAGGAGGGTGAGGAAGTGCAGATGTGAAGATCAGCTGTACTTCAGCAGCACCTCCTGCTGGGCAGGTCAGTGAGGGGAAGTCTGTGTTTTACTGCTTCTTTACAAGGCAAAAAGAGCTTTCCTGGCATCTCCCACTTTGCTGGAAAACATGCCCTGAACCCAAAGCTTGGCGTGACCTCCGAGGTGACCTGGGCATAACCCTCCCAATGCGTGTTGGCAGCACTCCTGCTGAGGGGAGCAGGAGCCAACAGCTCCAGGATGCTGCTGAGAACATATTTCAATATGCTGATTTAATCTACACACCTGAGCAAAGCTGCTGGGGGACAAAGATACAACACCCAACTGGAAACACAGAAAAGGGAGGGATAGAAGGCTCAGGCTGTGGAAACATCGGGTGCTGCGATGACAAATCACCTTTGGCTGCTGCAAGGGGGAAGGGAAGGTTAAGGAGTGGCCTTTTCTCTCATCAGTCAGACCCTCTCGAGGCAGATGAAATGAATAATTTACCATTGCTAGAGACAGGCTCAGTGCCACAGCTGGGCAGTGCTGAAGGAACAGCTTGTCACTGTTTTCCATCTTGCAGAAAGCTGAGCTGAGGTTCTTCAGGGCAGCCAAAAGTGCAGCTCCCACCAAAGACAAAGATTTAGGAGCAGTGACCGTGTGATCACAGTTTTTTCATTTTAATTATTTTTAAGGAAGCATTCAATAGGTATCCAGCTGAGCCAGGACAGTGGCAAGAGGCAAAAATAAGCTGGTCTGAACTTTTATTTGATTTGCATCAAAGCCAGAGTAAATCCATGCAAAAAGACATTTTTTTTCCCCTCACTCTTAAAATTCTACTACTACGATCAGTCTTGGCCACTGAGAGATGTTGATCTCACTGGCATGTTGTTCATTATAAAAATCCCCACTAAGGTCCACATTATATCCCTGGAATAAAAGCATTAAGTCAAGCAAAACTTCTGAGACAGTGATCCTTCTGAGCACTGAAGGGAAATGTATTGAATGAATCCAGTCTAGTTTAGAGGCCTGCTTTGGGATAAGGAAAAGATTCTACTCAGTGTACTGATTTTCTAGATCTCTCCTTTGAAAAAGGGGTCCTGAGGGCCAGGAAAAATAGGCCATACACTGTGTACAGCAACTCTCTGTTGTCCATCAGGGCTCCTCTGTCTTCGGCTTCCAAAACATTAAATATACAAAGCAAAAACCTATTTTGCCTCATGATCATTGTTGTTGCTCTCCTTTCTTCATTGTCAGTCCCAGGAGAAGGCCTTCTCACTTGCCTCAGACTGACATAAAACCTGTCCAGCTGTTCTAGAAAATGCTCCATTTCCTGATTTCTGATCAGCTTTCATCAATTAACAATGAATCGATCCTGATCGGTGCAGACAGACGCAATAATCAACTGAGAGCCAAACGGGTTCCCCAAAAAAACCCCCAGAGAAGAGGGTGGAAAAGGTCCAGGACTTACGAATATTGGCTGGTTTCGTTGTGCCCAACATCTGGGGAATGCAACTTCTGGACTAAGATCCGGATGATGCAAATGAAGAGGATGAAGTTCACCTGCCGGGATGGGAAGAAAGGAAACAGAGAGGAAAAGGTGAGTTATTCCTCACCCCTGTGGGGAGCAGAGCCCATCAGCAGAGGGGGATTCCTTCCACTGCAATTCCGTGGTGGGAGCAGCCACGAGCAGAGCAAAGCACACGGACACAGGATGGCATCTTGGGCCTGACATCAGCCTGCTTGGGACTTTGTGTCATACATCCCAAGTATGATGATGTCAAACCCAGAGAGCACAGCTATGCACGAGGTCCTGCTTGTGGGAAGGAGCCTTGGGGGCCGAGCCGGCGATGGATGGTCACAGCCCTCGGCAGACGGTGGCACGGCAGACACCGAGCCAAGGAGACCAAAACAGCACACGGAGCAGTGCCCACCCCGCCCTCCTCAACGCTGGTGGCCATGCCCACCCCACCCTGCTCAAGGCTGGTGGCCGTGCCCTCCCTGGGAGAGGCTGCAGACCTCGGACAGCAAGGGGTAGACCTCGAGGATGCAGCGGGAAATGTTGCCTCCTAGGATGCTAGACTAGGAGCTGGCACCTCGATTTTGGATGGTTCTTTTCACTCCAAAGGTCTCAAAGTGCTCCACCAGCACACTCAGCTATTGGCAAAGGTGTAGAGGTAGGAATGGCATTTTCCTCATGGCATGCAGTAAAGGGCATGGATTGAATGCAACTCTACTTCTTTTGACCCACGGAATCATCCTGGTGTTCATAGGACACAGGAAAGAGAGAAAGCAATGACAAATTTCTGGGCACTTAGCTGAGGTTTACTTTGGCCACAACCTCTTTTTCTACCCTTTCATGGTCAGTGAATGTGCAAATGACTCTGATTTTCAGAGGCTCAGCAGCTTGGAAGGGATTGTGTTAATCAGCCACTCTGATTCCCTGTGAAAACAGGCTGCAGAATTTCCTCCAGTCATTCCTACATTTATCTCAACAACAGGTGAATAAAACAGACTGGAGCACATCTCTCAATTAGACACTCTTTTGTCAAAGTGACGGGCAATTAATTGTATTTCTTGGTTATGATGCATCACTTAATCACCTTTTATCTATCCTGAGCCATTTATCCTCGTTTCTGCTTGTATCTATTTGCTCATAAAAATGGTTTGTGTCTGACTTGGTGGCGAGGAAAATTTATGAGTTCAAAACATCATTATCTAGATCAATTACACTAATGAGCACTGATAGCACCCAAGCTGCAGCACTGAAGGTAAGGATGGAGCAGCTGAATGCTGACTGTGCTGGCTTGGAGTGCTCCAGAGCAATCATGGGCAGAGGTGAGTCAGGTGGAGTGTGAAACACAGGCTTTGCATAACCTGAGCATTCCAGGGTTGAAAATATAGATATCAGGATGCTGGAGAAGTTATTTAGTTGTCTTTCTTTCAAACTAGATATAATCAAAGGTACTTGATGTGTCCCCAGTGCTTAATACTTTCTATGTAAGACATCTCTTATTTATCTGCCAGATCTCGTGTATCTTGTATCTGCATTTCTCCCTTGCATTGAGATACACACTTTATTCCCACGGATATGGAGGAAATGTTGCATTACTCCCTGAGAAAAGCTGCTGTTCATCAGTTACTGGTTTTCATGCCCTTCCTCTGTGACAGATTTATGGGATATCTGCAGAAGGAAAATCAGGAACTGCTGGGTAAACATTGTTTGGCAATGAGCAAATGATTTACTGGCCAAAAGAAAATACAGACTCATTGATCCAAAGAGAATAATAGGGTGTGTTTTTGGAGTGAAAGCTTATCTCAGGAAAGGGAAAATCCTATCTATAGCTTCCTATGATGACATAAATATTTTGAGATGTGTCATCTAAGTACTGTATTTCTTTTCAGTGAGGTAAACAGAGTAAAATGTCATTATTCAAATTGCTCCAGTTTGAATCCCCATGTGACAAATGCTACAGAAAAAAATCTTCTTGTAAAGGTCATGATGTACATGAAATAAGAAAAATGTGTGTCTAAGGAAAGATTTCTGTTTAAAAGAGATATATTTGGGCTGATTTCTGTTGCTTTTTAAAAAAATTCCTTTCCCACATCCTTGCCTTCATGTAGGAAAACTCCAAGCTAAGTTTAACTCAAGCTTATGTTGTTTTAAGGTTGGGCTCGATACCCGGCAGAGGAAACATGTAATGTCCAAGAAGGATGGAAGGACTCAGAGTTCCTCAGAAGTGTCCTGGTTTCAGTGGTCAAAATCAATCATGTCCAGAGAATTGAAGTCAAACACTTCTGCTGGGTTTTTTTTTCTGGCAATTAGCCAAGCTTCTTGAGAACTGACTTTAAAAACACACAGTTGGAATCCGGCTCTGCACAGGATGCCATAAAAAGAGCCAGATACCCTAAGGAATTCATCGAATCTCTTGGTAGAAACTTCTGGTAGGACTCATCTCATTTTACTTTATAGTGTGGACAACTACAACTGGCCAAGTCATCCTGGTCAGCTCAGAGAAACAAAAGCACTCGTAGCACAGTTGGGCAGATTTAACTCAGACACCCTCTGAGTTGTCAGACAAAACGAGTCTTTCCTGGATCTCCAACCACATTCCTCAACCTCCTCTGGCTCCACACCCCCATGGCCACTGCACCAGAGTGCCCAGGGCAAGGAGGATGTGGAGTGGTCCAAGGTGCATCAACTGAGCTCCACCTTGGTGGTCAAGTCACTCAGACTCTTCCCTGGGCAATGCTAAAGGTGTTTATCTGCAGGATGAACTTCCTCACCCTAAGACAGAGGTTCAGTACACAGTGGGACTTTGCCTGGCAGTGCATTTTCCATGGACATTTCCAGCACCCTTCCCAACACCCCTGCACCCATCCCACCCCACCCCAGCTTTGCAGCCAGCAGAACGTGCTGATACTTTACCAAAATAGACACCAAAATGGGAGTTTTAATGATCCACCAGAATGGGGATTCCACTACTTCCTCCCAGCACCTACAAAGAAACAAAAGCAGACTGAAAACATCGAGCACAGCAAGCAAGCAGATTTGTAACCCCTCAGGCACTTGGTTTTGCTAAAACCTGAGGCTATCTAGGCTGGATTATGTGACCGGGACTAAACCTTGTGTGCAGGGGCTGGGAGTGGCCAAAGCCTTGCATTGCAGAGGCTCTGAGCACTGGTAGGTACCAGTTGTCCCCCTCCAGACACAATGCTGAGAGCTCTTTTCCCCTTGGGAATGGAACAGGCTGGAAGATGTTCTGCAGGGGTGATGTCCTTAATTCCTCAGGCCTCCAGTGCTCTCCACCATCGTGGATGGGGGCCCTGATAAGCACACAGCAACTGGCACCATCAGAAACGAAACCAACCATGTCCTCCTGAAAAAGATACCAGCCAGTGGTGGGATTAGTCCCACTAAATCCATCCCTCTGCACCTGAGCTATGGATGTGGTCAGCAGAGTCCACAGGATGGGATTTATTGCATCCCAAAGCCAGAGCTGTCTGCACACCACTCCACTCACCTGGAACTGCATCTAAAAGCCACCAAGGAAATGACAGAGAAGGAATGATGTGGAAATGACTCATTTTGCTTGGGACACGTTTATCTGCAGCCCTCAGTCAGGTGACAAGGAGGTGCATTTTCAGGGAAGCATTGGTGAAACCTGGGCTGCAGTCACGTTAGAAATACAACAGTGGAGCCCACTGGAGACAATTCCACCTGGGCTCAGCTCATCCAATTCAAAACATTGACAGTGCAGGCAATAGTAGATAAGAAGAGGCATTTTCAGGCCACAGGTCCTCAGACCTATTTTAGGCAGCAACTTGAGGGTGAAAAAAATTGCACTCCGTGGACTACACTGACTAAATCTCCACTAACCCCAAAAGGAGATGGAGCAAACTGCTCACACACAGATGCTCATAGTCAGGTGCCTTCTGCCCTCTCATTTAGAATTAAAGTGGCCCTAATTATGTCTAGTGCACTTCATTTTTAAAGTAAGTTCAGGCAGTCTGAATGAAGGTCATTTTAATTTAGACTGTTCAAACGGAGGCTTACTGTTGCTAACCAATCTTACATAATTAGGGTTTACTTAGTCTGGATTAATTCCCTGTAATTTTTCTCTGTAGGTAATTTTAATATGAAAAAAAATCTAGGTTAGGTATTAGCATGTCCTAAAAATTTTACTTGGCACCAAAATACAGAGTTTTAAAGCCTCCAGAAAATGCAAAGAAGTCTGTATTTTTATTAAGAATTGTTGGAGCTGAGTGGGAATATTTAGTAAGAAGAATTGGTATCCAGAATGGTTAAATCCTCCTGCCTCTGTCTCATTGTAGAGGCTATTTATTAACAGAGTGAATAAGGTCAGTTTAATGCAGAGAGAGTGGAAAGCACAAAGGAAGTGAGGAGCCCTCAGGAAATGCGTGAGCATGACTATAAATCAAAAATGCAATGAGAAATCCTTCTCATACTGAGCAAGGGCAAACCAGGACACATTTGGAGAGGGAGAATGCATGGGAGAAAATGTGATTAAACTATAAGGTGCAAATGCAGGAAGTGAGGGCAGAATAAGGACCTGATTCTGTAACTCTCAGGAGTGTTTCCCCCTAAAAACCTTTCCAATGACTGTGGCTCTCCTGCTTGAATAAAAGCAAGAAGGAGGATTGCAGGATCAAATCCATTTTACTTGCACAGATCCTTGGATAACTGTGGCATCTGCCTCATTTTCTTTGCTGTATTCTACCTGCTTCTTCTCCAAAATACCTAAAATACCACAGGCCGCTGTAAGGTTGAAGAGCATGAAGAACAGATCCTAAAATTTGCCTGGGAGAAATAAGGGGGGTTGGGCTTTTCCGTGGGAGAGGCAAAGGGTGTGTTTATTAAGCATCTGCTGCATCAGCACATAGAGGATCAGTTTTGGAGGTGCAAAGCTCTGCTCTGAGCAACTGAGACCCTCAGGGTGTGCTCCCAGATTCCCTGCAAACCTCCTGACCCTGGGACTGGAGAGCAAAGAGGGTGAGTGACTAGCCCAAGCTGACATAAGCCGTTTATCTTCAGGGAAGTCTTGGAGCTTTTCTGGATTCGTGGTGGCAGGGGAGACCTTCTGCTCTGCTCTGCTCTGCTCTGCCTGCTGGGATCGTGGCTTACTGAAGCTGCAGGGCTCTCCACAGCCTTCCTGGGAGATAAGGGAAGGAAGAATTCATTGCAAGGGAATGCTATGGAGTCCTCAGGCTTACCCCACGTCGAAAAAGTAAATCCTGACAATGGTCCACGCAGTGATGAACACGGAGGGGGCACCTGACAAGAGAAGAGATGGGTGTTCCCGTCAGAAATCATCATCAGTGTTCTCAGGGATGTTCTCCCTCCCTGCCCACCTCTCCTGAAGGGGTGAGGTGTTGCCTTCCCTCAGGAGGGGGCAAATGCTCCACCTTTTCCACGCTCCCACGCCAAACAGGCGACGTGGTGCCTCTCTCTGGTGCTGGCCACGTAAGACGAGTTTCCTGGCACTGCTCCCTTGCAGTGACATTCCTGTTTGCAGTGCCTAAAAAAAGGGGACTTCTGATGGTGAAATGCAAGGAATAGGGATAACTTTGGGCATTTACAGGGTGGACACTTGTACCCAAGGCAGTCACCACAGGCTCTCTTTAGCACCAACGGGGATAAATATGTGCTCCTAACACACAGGTCACTGAGCTGCTTTAGGTGTTTGCTTTAGGACAAGAAATATGAAATACCCCTTGGCTGTTTTTCCTGGATCTCCACTGACCATAAAGGGAGCCTGGAGTGACAGGTTCACGCAGAGGTGTCTGTAGCTGGGCAGATGAACCTGCCTCTGCTCCTCACTCCATGATCTTCTGCCTGACCAGGGTGGTTTTGCTTCATCCTTGTGGTCCCTCTTTTCCCTGTCTCTTGTGTTTGACTAGATTTAGGTTGGAAATGCTCCAGGAAGGACCTGTCACTTTGCTCTGAGTTACTCACAGCCTGTGTATCGTTTCTTACCAGTGATTTCTGAGTGCAATGATAATAAAATAACTAAGAACTGTAATTAGAGCATCGAAATTATTAGTTCATGCATAACCCATTTCAGATCCATCACTGATGCTCTGGCAAATGATGGATGACTGAAAGGCCAAAAGACCCCTCAAGCCACTTTCTGGGCTTGCCCTTCTTCACCCAAGCAGCCTCAGCACACATTATGAGTGCAAGAAATTGCCTTTGATTTAAAATCATTACCTTCATGCATTTTCCTTTGGAATCTGCAGCTCTCCAGTGCTGAAATAAAGGGTATCTGTGCACAAGGCAGGTCTAAAGGAGGTCTGACCTGAGTAGCTGCCTTAAGACCTGCCAACATCACCTCTTCTTGTGCTCCCCAGCACAGAGAACCGCCCCTCTCCCGTGGTGTGAACCCAAGCATAACTCCTGTCACTTCCAATGGGAGTTACTCCATGGCTGACTGATCAGATCCTGAGTCCAGATGTAACTCCTGGCCACGACACAATTGTGGGGTTTATTTTCTTCTCAAGATTCTTCCCCGCTCTGATTATTCCTCAATTTCAGCTATCGAGAGCATTGAGTACAAAGCCATTTGTTTACTTAAACATACATCTCCCATTAAATGGCATAAAAGGGAAGAAAAAAGATCTCTGTTTCCTTGCTGGAGAAAGGAAAGAAGTTGATGTGGTAGGATTAATTTGCCCTTGTTTGCAATTCAGTTGTGAGTTGATTCATCAAGAGCTTAATTTGGTCTTCCTTGGCATTTCATTTTATTTTGTTCTATTCCACAGGATCCTTTTGTTTCTTCATTTTATTTTGCTTTCTTTTTTTTTTTTTTAAATTTTATTTTTGTTTAAGGTGTTCAAGACCTGATTTTTGCATTAATGATGGAGAAGTGAATTTACTGCACTGCATTTGCATTAAGGCTGGGGAATCCCAGATGTAGAAAGCAGCAGGTTATGAGCACTGGCACTCAGGTGATGGCATCCCAGGGTACCCATCTGGCCTGGCACAAGCAAGACACAGAGGGAGTGCTGGACCGCAGTGCCTGGTTCAGACCAGCAGTTCTGCTTTGCTGGGATCCATCCTCACTGTCATGTCAACTTTGGAATTCAAGCCAGGATCCAACCACTGAATATCTACAGAGATGAGGAGGAGTTTCAAGCCCATGGTCCTTAAAGACACTGGAGTGCTCAACGATCAGTTCACCCAGCATAAGTTAAGTTCCTAAATACCTGTGAATATTCAGGTTAATGAAACTGGGGAAACCCCTCTGGACATCACTGGATCTTGCTCCTGGTTGCAGTGAGGTGACACATATAGAATCCCAGAATGGTTTGGGTTGGAAGGGACCTTAAAGACCATCTTGTTCCACTCCCTGCCATGGGCAGGGACACCTTCCACCAGCCCAGGTTGCTCCAACCTGCCCTTGGACACTTCCAGGGATGGGGTAGCCACAGGTTCTCTGCCCAACCTGTGCCAGGGTCTGCCCACCCTCCCAGGGAAGAATTTCTTCCTAATATCCCATCTAAATAAACTCACCTTCAGTTTGAAGCCATCCCCCCTTGTCCTGTCCCTCCATGCCTGTCCCCAGTCCCTCTCCAGCTCTCCTGGAGCCTCTTTAGGCACTGCAAGGGGCTCTCAGGTGTCCCTGGAGCATTCTCTTCTCTGGGTGAACACCCTCAGCTCTCACAGCCTGGCTCCAGGGGCATCTCTGTGCCCTCCTCTGGACTTGCTCCAGCATCTCCACATCCTCCTCCTGTTGGGGGCCTCAGAGCTGGACACAGCACTGCAGTGGAGTCTCACCAGAGCAGGACAGAGGGGCAGAACCCCCTCCCTCAACCTGCAGCTCAGGATTCCTTTGATGCAGCCCATGACACGGGGCTCAGGTCCAACCTCTCATCCATCAGCCCCCCCAAGTCCTTCTCAGGACTCTACACTGTGTCTCTGCCCTGTCCGTGTCCCCAGGTCTCTGGATCAAACTCCCGTTAAAGATGTTGGTCAGGACCACCTCAGTCTGGAGAAGATGCATACCCCAGCCAATCAGGATGTACCACCAGAAGTACTTCCTCTCTGAAAAGAAGGAGATGACCAGCAGGGTGTGAAGATACAGCCCCTCCACCAGCAGCCAGAAGAAGTTGGCCATGACGCAGTACTGGAAGAAAACCATCATGGCTTTGCAGCCTACCTGGAAGAGAAGAAGGGATCGGTGGAGAACTGCAGCATGTTCCCACAGCAGAGACACCAAACCACCACTTCAACCTTGCTCTGTGTGCACCTTTGGGACCGCTCTGGGCATCCATCTGAAATCTGTACAGAACGAGTTCTGTGGGGAAAAGCCAAAAGCCCTCCAAAGCTTTTTGGGGTGGACGTGGTTGACTCACTTTTAACCTCCAGATGGAGAATGCAGAGTGTCTCCTTGAGAGCCAGCTCAGGTCTGGATGCTGTTTGACTGTGGGAGCCTGGTAATGCACTCAGGCTTGGAAACCCTGGGGACAAACTGCTGGGCCACAGTCTCAACCAGCATGGTGGTGTTCCCTGAGAGCCTTGGATGTTCTTCTGTGGGAAGCTGCTTTGGCACAGAGCGGATGCCAGAAGAACCCTCCAAAAAAGCACTGCCTTGAACTGGGATCAACTCAGCCAGCCTGGTCATGACCCCAAACCTGCCAGAGCTCAAGAAGAGGTTTTCCCATGCTCTCAAGCACATGGGGTGATTTTTGGGGTGTCCTGTGCACGGCCAGCAGTTGGACTTGATGACCCTTATGGGTCCCTTCCAGCTCAGGGTGTTCTGCGAGTCAGTGATTTTGGGGACTGACACTGTGGCTTTGGTTTGTCATCCTCAGTGGGGCTGCCTGCTGGAATTCTCTGCCTCCCTAAACCTACAGAAATGAAGCCTCTGACTTGAACAAACTGCTTCCCAAGCTCCAGCGTAAAGAAACAAAAAGAGAGAAAGAAAAAAAAAAGTCCAATTGTAATTACTTTGTAGCTTGGCAGATACTGCAAAAACTGAAGGAGTTTGAGGCAGGAGTTTGAAGCAAGCCAAGCCTACTAAAAATTGCTCCTCATTTAGGAAAAGAAGGACTGTGAAACACATTTTTGAAATAAAGCACAGGAGAGGGGAAGCAGGGTAAATAAACATGGGCACGAAGAGATTTGCTTGCACTGGAAGGGGAGGGATTTGCAAAAGGGAAGGTGCATTGTTTTTCTTCAGGGAATGAATAATTAAACACAGCGACTTGCTGTGTGGGGATTCCACTGCAGTGCAGGTAACAGCAACAGCTCCCTTGCAGAAGAAATAAAGAAAAAGGGAAATTTCTGACACTTGGGGGAAATTTCTGACACCTGGGGGGTCAAACCCACTGCAAAACCCCCGGAGGCAGAGACCAGCTGCCCTGAGGAGCAGTCCAGCCCTGGGACACATCCAGTAGAGCTGCAGGTCTGCTCTCACCACCCCACACACCCTCTGGAGATGCTTGACCTGATGAGAGCCTGCCCAGGTGCCACCCTGCCTGGGCACCTGAGTGCCAGCCCTGCCCCATCACTGCCTCCTCCCATGGGGCTCTGCATGTGCCAGGTGCTGCATTTGGAGCAATAATTGGTTTTTAACCAGTGACAAGCTCCCACTTTCCCCCCTCCCCTCTCCTGCTGAAAACAGTTGCTACGAGACACACCGGTTTAAAAAGCCAAGTGTGGAAAGGGTTTTGGCGATGCCACGGGGTTTGGAAAGGGACTTCTTCTCACTGAGCACTCCAAATGAGTTCAGCCCTCCCCTGGCAGCCCTGGGGACCCTCCTGAGTTCCTGCCCCACAGTTCCTGTGCCCACCAGCTCCCTCCTGGGAGGCAGATGTGGGGAGCAGGGACCTGCTGCAGGGTGGAAGGTGGAGGCAGAACGGCAAATCAACTCCCTTCCGACTCGGAATATTCTGCGTGTGACCTCACAGGGACTCCCAGGGAGGGAAGGTGACACAGAGCTGAGCTGACAAGGGCTGGGGATGCAGCAGCTCCATCCCCGTGGCATCACTAATAGTCCTTGTTCCTCCCTGCTGCTGTGTGCAGGTGGCTGTGTGACATTCCCACACCTCATCCCCTCCCCCCAAATCCTTGGTGCCTGCTTGGTGTGTGTGTGTGTGCAGCCAGCAGGGATTGGAGGGTGTGAGTGCACTCAGCCCTGAGGAATTCTTTTAGGGTTTCACTTCATCAGAATTTGGCCCTAATTCAGGAGCCCACAGGTGAGACACGAGCTTTAAAGGGGCAGTTTTGATGCATCTCAAGCACATGCTCATGAAATGTGGATTTCCTTTGGGGACTGTACATTAGGGAATCCTTTCTGGGTGCTTGCCCTGAGCTAATGGCAGAGGCACGAGGCTGGAGCACATCACAAGGAGCTGCCAAACTTTCCAGCACAAAGAAAAGACTCCTCCCAAAAAAAAAGAATGGGATTTCTGCCCAGCAGAGACTCCCAGGATGGCATTTCCAGCCTGAGCTTTCTGCACAGACAGGGAGCTGTGCTGAACTCAGGCTGTGGCAGCAGAAACCCCAGGGCTGGGGGCCCAAATCCACCACCTCTTCCCCCACTTTTGGCAACCTTTGCTTTTGGGGAGTCTCTGGCTCCACCTGTAGCACATCAATTCTCTGCTCCTTTCCTGAGGGGTATTTGCCTATTTGAGCAGTTGCTGCCACCTCTGGAATTTTTGGGTTTTACCCAGAGAACAGTTATTTTTGGGTACCATTTTGAGCACATCTTGCAGCCAGGGGTCTCCTGCAGCACGGGGATGGTTCTGCAGAGCTGGAACTGGAACAGAGTTGGGTGCACTGTCCTATCTTTAAAACGAAATAATGACATTTTTTTGCTGCCTGGGTTTGCTGCTATTGCCTAAAGTGGGCGGATTTAAACCAGGCCAGATATTTCTATGAGACATGCACCTTCCCTGCTGACTGCAGTGCTGCTCTTCCTTTGAATCCTCTTTGACAGCCAACTCAGAGGCACATTTGGAAAACAGCCCTTCCTGGCTCTTGAGAGCCCTGATTACATGAAGCCCTTGGTAATGGGTCTCTCTGTCCTTGATTGATTAGATTCAGCCTCAGAGAGGCTGTTACAATGCTGGGAAATAAAATCCATGTTTATGTAAGATATTTTACCCTTTACATGACAGCCACTGGGCAGAGATGAGCCATTACACCCCACTGAAGGTTTTTTGGTACATAAAGAGCAGACCTCATGATGTGTCAGTATTGAAAGAATAACAGAGACTATTTTTAGAACAGATATTTTCAGCAGCAAAAGCTGCATTTCTTCACTGCTTTTTCTATTCTCCTCCCTCCCACTGTCTCATCTACAACAGCTTATTTCCCTGTCTTTCTTCAGGGACCTTGGCCAGCTCATGTCCACATGGGACGTGGCAGTGAGATGGTCTTCCTTGGCTTGGTGGGTGGCACATCTACTTCAGTGCCTCCTCTGTGCTTCCCCTCTTTGGAACTGCACTAGATATGACCCATTTGCTTCCCCCATGAAGTTCACTCCCTTTCCATTTGTTTTTCCAATGGCTAAACTCCAGGATGGATTCTGCCTCCAGCCAGTGGAGCATTTCACTCTGGAGCCCTCCTGACAAACTCTTTGACCCCACAAAACACTTTTGCGCTTCCCAAAGTTTATGTTCTGTCAGGATAGGGAATTGAGGTCTATTCAAACAGGAAAACTCCTCCTAAATCAGTGGGGTGCCTTTGACTCCTTCCTTCCCTCCCAGTCATGGAGTCTGACAATCAAGTCAGTCCAAGCAATGAAGTGCTGCACTGGAGGGTGGGTGACTCTTCACATTTTCCTGGAAGATGCACAGAGGTTTTGGGCGTCAAGGCCTTAACAATATAAATTAATGAGGTGAGTGAATAAACCAATAAAGAAATGTGATTAAAGACATTCTTAAATTGCCATCTTGATGGGAACAGTGGATCTCAGGTTGTGAGTGCCTAAGCTGTCAAGCTGAAAAGCAATTTCTCATCTGTCAGGAATTATTAGAAATAAAAGACCTTCACGGGGATAATAACCTCATGGTTTGATGATGGACCTTCTGACCTTTGTGGCTTCAAGTCTGAGGATCAAAAGTATACTATTAAAAGTACAAATGGATCAGCTTAACTGGATTCCTGGTGACTCTGTCTCAGGCACAGGGACAGGAGGCACCAGACACACATTTCTCCCTGTCAAGATCCTGCTCTGCACCAGAAGTGCCCCAGGAGCACTGTGGAAGAGTGTTCCTCACCTTGGCCATGGCAAAGTCTTCCATCTGTCTTAACCCTCTTTCCTCCAGGTCACATTCCGCTGCATTTTCACACAGCCATTACTGCCTGAGAGCCCACTCTGGAATGTTTATTCCATATCAGCTGTCACTGGGCACTTTATGAAGCCATTATACCCTGGATTTGTGCCTGAGCTCGTGGTCACCACTCCCCTGAAGCAGAAATGCCATCCCTGGATGGACGAGCTGTGCTGCACAGGCACACGGGGCAAGTCTTGCCTGCTCCCATCAGCACTTGGAAGGATGGAGACATTTGGGAGAAGCTGTTGGGATCAGTCTCTATTCCTTTCCTGTGCCTTCACTTCCACCTGCCACCGGGTTGGGCCAGAAGTGAACTTGGATTGTTTCATATTTCTCTGGTTAGAGCATCATTTCTCCAAAAATAGCTCAACCCATAAGGAAGCCAAAGTCCCAAGAGATAAACCTTGGTTTGCCCTGTCCTTTCCCTGTGATTTCCCTGGTTTTCCCCTGTCCTTTCCCTGGTTTTCGCCTGTCCTATCCCTGGTTTTTCCCTGTGCCTTCACCTCCTCAATGCCAGCTGAAAGCCAGTTGAAAATGGCAAAGCATTTAGAGAATCCTGGAATGGTTTGGGTTGGAAGGGACCTTAAACCTCACCCCGTTCCAACGCCCCTGCCATGGGCAGGGACACCTTCCAGTATCCCAGGTCACTCCAAGCCCCATCCAGCCTGGCCTGGAACACTTCCAGGGATAAGGTGAGGGTTTACAAGGGCCAGATGCTGTACTTGCAGAAGCCTTGAGAACTGTGTTAAAATCTATGGAGCTGTATCAGTTTAGACCAACAAAAAACATGGTCCAACAAAAAAACCCTGTACTTCACTCCTTGCCCTCTTCCCACATAGGCTGCCTCAAATATAATGCTGAACTCAGCTGGAAGTTCTTTTGTCTGCTTTTCCTCACATGAGAAGCGAGTTTAAGTCCCTTGACTGTGATCCTCAAGGCTGCTTAAGCATTTCCCATCACCAGTTTTAACAGGGGTTATGCAACTGTCAAGTCTTTGAGGGGCTCAGCCTTCCCATTTTGTCCCTTGGGAATACTCATTTGATTTTTTGGGGGCAGCCTTGTAAGCCTGTCTAAGAGGGTGATCAGCACTGGCTGGTCTGCCCGGTGCTCCAGGTGACCCAGAGTTGAGTTTAGATGTAAAAATGGAATTATCTTGGTGAATGGGTTAACTGTGCCTATTTTGTGCTCATCAATCACAGAATAATGGCACTTCTGGACATGTCATCAGTGATAACCCAACCCAAAAGGCAGCAAGTAAAGAGAGAGGCTGAGCAGAGACTCCTCTGATGCTTTTACTCCTCCAGAAATCTCAAGATTCCCTGCAGCTCTTTGTTTCCCACTGGAAAACCCCACAGGAGGAGCACAATCTAAATGCTTCTACATGAGCCAAGGGATCCACGCTGTGCCTAGAAACAACTCTGATAGATTTGGACACCTGGGAAGAGGAGAAGGTGTGAGGGACATTTGTAAAGCTGAATTTGCTTGGTGTGGGACAAAGAGCCTTCTGCAGGTCCTGGCTTCAATGCTCCTTTAGACCTGCATGAAAACAAGCCCTGCTCATCAGCTCAGGGTTTCTGCCCAGTGAAAACAGGCTGATTTTTTTTTCTTTCACCCAAGAAGCAAGAATTTCCTTTCCCTCAGGGGTGGGTTTATCAAGAAAGTAGGACCAAGGAATTGATGGGGGCTGCAGGTGCCACACACCACTCTGGGAAGATTCCCCCAGTGCAAGGTGCATGTGCTGGCTCACAGGAGGACTCAGTGATGCTCATCACATATATTTTGGCTACACTGACCCTGAAATGCTTCCAGTCACATTCTCAGACCCCATGGCCCATAGAAGTGCCCAACAAACTTAATTTTTCAGGGTGTTTGTGTTGAACTCAATGGTAAACCAAACCTATTGGAGTTTAAAATGAGCTAACACCATAACTGAGGTTTCCCACATGAAGCAAAATGAAGCAAAAATGCAGCAAATCCTATGAAAAAGTTGGGGTTTCTTTCAATCACATATACACTTTCCTGTATTGGAGCTCCCAGTTGATTGAAGCATTGACACATTTGTTGGTGGAGAGCTCCAGATATTTTTGTATGGCTGGTGCATAAAACACAATTTTAAATCTTCTTACTGCAACAGGTAACATCAAACCCAGGAATTGGGTCCCTTCAACAGGAAGGGCTTCTGTTCATTTGGATTTTGCAGCCCTAAATCTGTTCTGGAAAGGGGGTGTCTTTATACTTTTATTCCTTAAAGGAACTAAGTGCAGTATTTTCTCTTCTAATAGGACACTTTTATTGCTTTGGGCTTGCCCTGTTCTACACCAACACAGCAGTGAGAGCATTCAGCAAATTGAACTGCTTGTTCAAATCCCTCCTCAGACTGCGTGAGCTCAGGGCCACATCCACATGACACACAAAACCCTCAGGATACTGTGCATGAAGTCCTGGGTTTGTGAACTAGTCCCCAGGTCTCCCCAGTCAAACTTCATCCTGCAATTCCAAAGCACAAACTTAAGCTGAGCCGACCCCACCAAACCCACAGGAGCACCAAGGGTTTCTAACTCTTTCTCCAAAGAGATGAATGGCTGGAGAGGCATTTTGACTGTGTTTTATGTAGGTATTTTTTTTGTCACTGTGACTTAAAAGGTTGTCTAAAATGCTGGCTCAAGACAGGTGGTGCAGATTTTGCCAGGGGTATGCCCAGCCTTGTGCAGCAGAGGCAGATTTGTTCCACATCACTTTATAACCCTTATGCATCATCCAGCTGTTCACCCTGAGCTGGTGTTTAACACCAAAATCCTCTGATGGGGATACACACACACCATGGGGTAGACATGGGTCTAGCTGAAGGCACAGTAGCTTCCAGGAGCTGTGGATTCTGCAGGAAAATCCCTGTATTTCGACCCAGAAGTGCTTCTGGATGGAAAGACTTCTCACACAGCCCTCTGGTCATGTCTCAGTCACGATCCAGAGGAAAGCCCCAGGGGTGAGGGGTTAGTTCAAACTCCATGGCTCGATGGGTTCTTGGCTCCTCTGCCAGCTGGCATCAGCAGATACCTGTGGGATTGTTTCATCCACTTTCCATGTCATTCTCACCACTCATGGACTCTCCCAAGCTGCAGGAATACAGGGAAGCAGAGGCACAGAGGGACATTCCAAAGGGAGCACTTTGTGCTGCAGGCAGTTCTTGGGAAAAGCTGAGAGGAGGCTGCAGATGCTGGAGCAGAGAAGTCATTGCAAAAGCAGGGACAGGACTCAGGGTTGGGATACAGAAAAGCCAGAAGGCAAGGAATAAACTGTGTGGAGGGAAGGGAAAGAGACTCTTTTTCTGCTGCTGTATGACAAAAAAGAACAGGTCCAGGAGGGATCTGCTGGACTGCTGTGCCCATCCCCTGCTGTTGCCAGAGAGCTGCTCATCTCATGTTCTGGATTTCCTATGGAGGGTTCCTTTTCTCTTTTTTTTTTAATGACTTCTGATCACATCACTTCATTTTGGTGATTTCAATTTCCTGCCTCAATTTATTCATGACCAGTGTCCTCTTACATCAATATGGCCTTTAGATAAACAGCCCCTGCCCCTCCTCGATGTTTGCTCCAGCTGACAACACCAAGTCTGAGAGTGGACAAAAAAACACCTCAACTCCTTCATTCCCCTCATTTATCATCCCAGCAGGGAAATCTCACAGGTGCAGACAGAGGGTGTGGGATAGAGGTCCAGATGAAAAGTAGATGATAATGCCTACACAACAGATCTGCTGCCCAAACTCCTGCAGAGATCACTGGAGCTCAGGGAGCCCAGGGAGCCAAATGGAGGTGCCTTGTTCCAAACGAGCCCCCCAGATCCAGTGGACACACCAGAGCTCCACTGATATGGTTGGACATTCTTGTGTAGGCACTTTCCCCATGGATACCTGAAGTTACTTTTGTGAATCTGGACCTGACTCCCACCTTCCTTGAAGAGAAAAGTGTCATTGAATCCCTAAACACAGCACTGCCAGTCCCATCGGACCAGGATACCCAAAAAATTAGCAGGTGGCTGGGAGGTGGACACAGGAATGAGAGGAGCCCCAAAATCCTGTAGAGCCTCAGTTGTGGGTTTGACCTCATAGAATCATTAAGTTTGGAAAAGACCACTAAGATCAGCAAGTTCAACCTCACAAGGGACCAGATGCCTATAAACCTTTGATAATCAATTTATTCCCTTTCTATATAAATCAAATGGCAGAAGCCATGGTTTTGTTGTTTTGTTATTTTTTGTTTGTTTGGTTTGGTTTTTGTGTTGGGTTTTTTTTCCTCTTTCAAATGAGAAGAAAAATCAAAACTTTCCCCAGGTACATTTGCAAGGTAATTTTTTGGTGCCTTGTTTAAGGGGGGCAACAGAACAAGGGGGGAAACTCCAAAGTGCACAGCTACTTACTGAACTCACGAAGCAGTGCTCAGACTCTCCACTCTCAAAGAGGATGACATCTTTTATGAAGACTGCAATGGCTCTCATGATGAAGGACATGAAGAGATGCATGTGAATATAATTTCGAGTACAGTGCAGTTTTCTGTTGGGAAGAGATGGAACATTTATGAATAGCCAGGCTTCCCAAAAGGATTATTTCTCTATTTGCTTGTTTCTTCTGCCAAGACATGGAGCTACAATTAAACATCAGAAGCACTGAGATGGGCTCTGCTCTGCTGCATATCACCACAAATCCACCTCAGCCTGTTTAAATCCACACAAACATGATGATCCACCTCTCTGCTGCTTTTCCATGTCTCAGGAATAAAAGGCAACACACAGAAGGACACAAACCAGCTCCATCCCACTGCTCTCCACTGGAAAAGAAATGTTTTCAGCTGAGCAGAGTCTGCTCACAGTAAAGGGCTGTTTTCTAGAGTGTACTGCAACAATTCTTTCCAAAGTGATGTGCTTCCTTCAGAATAAATTCCTAGCATCTGTTGCCAAAATTAACACATATTACAGGCTTTCTGGAGAAATATGGATCATATTTTCACTTGAAAATGACTAGCTGTTAATGACACTGAGAACACCACCAGAGTTTTTCTGTTTGTTGCCCACTAATATTTTGAAAACTTTTGATCAAGAGGTATATATATATTTTTTTCAAGCAGGGCTTTTCCCCAGCTAAGTGAAAAGCCCATTACTCTGGAAGTGGGTACTTTGTACAGACATCAGCACCAGGAGAGACCTCACTCAGCAACACAATCAAACCACCACCTCTTGCTGAGTCACAGTGCCTTGGCAGAGGTATTGCTCCTAATCTCTGATGATGGCAAGATAAGGTGACCCAGCTGAGCCCTCTGCACTGGCAGGTGAGGGCAAGTCAAAGGATGCAGCTTCCTGTGGAGGAACAGCACGAACCTCAGCAGCCTCATCAGCTTGGCTGGCATCTTGTACCCTGCAGAGATAACCTGATTCACTCCTCCCTTGGAAGAGGAGTGGGGAGGACACACGTTTGGAGAAGAGCAAAGTTCCTGAAGGGTGAGGCCAGTCCTGGTCTAAGTGTGAGAGTTCCCCTACAATGTGTGTTCTTTCCCACATGGGGAGATGGAACCAAAAGGTTCCTCCATTCACAGGGGTCTGATTTTTGCTGTTCTCCCTTTCCATAAACAACTTTGTAATAGAACATTATCTATATGCAGACTTCTTCATTGGAGACAGCCAAACGTAGATGTCTGAACCTATTACAAACAGTAGAGACCAAGGATTAATTAATTTGCTTCAATTTAGGCTACTAAAGCCATTTGATAAGCTGCAGAGTTTCTGCCCATCAATTCAAAAGGGCCTGGACCTCCTGAAGGTCGTGCCTCAGATCTGCTGCCCTTGTGCACATCTCAGAGCCACCAGCAGGACCGAAGTGACACTGGATGTTTCTGTCTTGCTGTGGAGCTGCAGAAGGAAGTGTTTCTGAAGCACACTTTGGGAGGGAACAGGCTGCCCAGAAAAACTGTGGCTGCCCCATCCCTGGAAGTGTTCAGGCCATGCTGGAGGGGACTTTGAGCTACCTGGTCTAGGGGAAGGTGTCCCTGCCCATGGCAGGTGTTGGAACCAGGTAATCTTTAAGGTTCCTTCCAAATCAAACCATTCTGGGATGCAGGGGGTTGGAACCAGGTAATCTTTAAGGTTCCTTCCAACCCAAACCATTCTGGGATTTTGTGACTCTGCGTAGTGTTGGGTTGGGATTAATCTGAACCTTTCTGAATACCTACTTTGAGTAGAAGCTCCATGGCATCCATATGTACCATTCTGACTAGGACTCTGTGGACTAAAACAGGTTTATGGGATAATGGTCTCCAATACAGGGATCTGTCATGTAATGATCTGCCTTTATTAAGATGAATCCACCTAAATAATTGGATTTGGGTTATAACCCTCACACAAAGGCCACAAATCACATACTAAAAAGTAGTGGTAGCAAAAGATGGAAGAACTTTCCTTCCCTATCCAACTCAGACTAGACAGAAGTCTTTGGAATTTATCTCTAACACTCATAGCCAACAAAGTCCATCACTTTAACAGCTTCTGGATGTCTGTTTTTGCCCATGGTCTTACCTGAAGAGACAGAGAATGATCATAGCAGCTGTGAGGGCAATGAGTGACAAGGTGTGTCCGATGGTGTAGCCAGTCTTGACCGTGCCATAGAACGCCGTTTGCTGGGGGGAAGGAAGGAAACAACACAGGGCTTTCTAAGAGCTGCCAAAATGCCTTCCAAACCACAGCATCACTGACTGGTGAGACAAGGAAACCATCCTTCATCCTTCCCCATCCTTTCCAAACAGCTCCAACTCCTCCACCCCCGGCAGAGCACACGACAAATACCGGTGGTGGGAGTAAGAACGGGAGCAGAGCTTGGATCGCTCCAAGACCAGGATAGAGTCACACAAGGGAGAGGTTCCCGCTGGAAGGACTCTGGTTTGACACTTGCAGAGACAGCTACATGGTTGTGGGACAGGGATGACTTGTGCTCAGCTAAAGAGCACTGTGACACATCGGAGCTGACGTGCTGAGGAGCTTCGGCTCAGGAAGGCAGTTTGGGGGCAGAACTCTTTTGGAAACTGGTTTGCTTTTGTGGCGTGTTGTTGGCAAGGAGCTTCAAACATTCTCACTGGAATCACACCTGGGTGAGCTCAGAAATGGAATCTTTTGAGGGCACACAGAGGGAATCTCTGAGCATGGGGCGCCACAGGACCCGAATCCAATGGGGAATCCCATCCTAAACAAAATGGGGAGGGAAGGCAATGGGACTCCAGCTCTCCAAGGATCTCAAGCAGCACTCCAAATCACTACATTTTGGTTTCCAGCTTAAAATAAAATGACAAAACATCAGAAGATAAAAGTATTTAGATTCTTCATCAATGAAAAACCTAAATTTTTTTGATAATCTAACTCAGTTTGTGGAAAATCTCATTTTTTTTCCCCAGCCCTTGACTGACCCTTCGCTGCCTTCCTTGTCCTCCTTTTCTATAAAAACCCCAAACAACCAAACCACAAAGAGCAGTTTAGACAGAAAATCTAAACCCAACCTTGTTTGGAAAAATACTCTCCACTAACACTGAGGGTTGACATTTTTATATGTTATTTTCACAGGCCCTGACAAGTACTTGGTACTTCACAGAACCAGTGGGGCTGAGATGAGGAGCAACCCTTTAAGATCTCCACAAACCAGCCTGGAGGTGGGTTAAAACAAGGCACTCAAAGCTACCTAAATAGAGCCTTCTTTCCAGCCTCCCTGAAGTTTGGGATCTCCAAGGCAGCGGAGACTTTTCCAAGGAAAGCAGTCAACCTCCTTCATGCTGCTTTGCTCCTTCTCTCATGATCTGCTTTTGTCCTTGATGGCACCAGAGCAAAAGTGTTCCAGGAAAGACCTGGCCAGCAGAAGGAGGGAGGTGGTGGAAGGGGACTATCCTTGAGGAAGAGGCTGTCCCACGCTGTATTTAGGAGAGCAGAGAAATGGGGGAAGGGAAATTAAGGGGTGTCACAGGAGATGTCAGCAGTGGGTGGTGGATGGAAACCTTCCAGTGTGAATATAGATCAAGGGCTTTTGCTTTGTGGAGTTACTCCCAGGAGGAAGTTCTGCCCTGAAAGTCCTTGGTGTTATTCAACAAGTAATTCCTTGCCCTTATAGTTTGCAATGACAGATCCTTCTTGTGTAGAGAGGGATGTGTCTGCTGTAACTCAGTGTGTGGGGTCACCTCTGTTCTGGAAACAGCACATCATGACTTCTCCCTCTTCTTTTGCACTTGCTAATGACAACCAGTTCCTATTTTACAGATATCAAAGCAGAGAATCTGACCCAGGTTCATAAATGGAATTGGAATTTCACTCAGAGTTCAGACTAGTGAAATATTCTTACTAGAAAAAAGAAAAAAAAAGGGATTTGAATAAGTGAAGGCAATGCATGTCAGGATGTCTGGATTCCAACTGAAGACCAAGACTGATTTACAGAATGGAATTAGGCAGTTTCATCATTGTCCCTCTGACCTCTAAAAGCTTCTGCTTAGTTTCAGAGGAATCTGTTAATAACAATTATTTTGGGTAGATGCTAAATTGAGATTAACTGAGAATTGTCTTCCGTGGTTTCTGTTCAGTAACATCAACACTTGTCCCCTGGTCTCTCGGTTTACACAGAGTGACATTTATGTTTGTAAGAGAAGAAGAAGAGAAACAAAGTCTTTCAGTTGCCAAACATGTCGTGAGTTCATGTCCCCTTGCCTGAAGTGACCTGGGCTCCCTCTGGAGCAAAGGAGAAGACAATCCTTTGGAGAGAAATGTGGGCTCAGCTGACCTCTGGAGGTGTGTTTTCCTCCCCCTCTCCAGACACAGCCCACGGGGCAGTCCCTCCCCGACCAGATGGAATTGCACAGGGCAGGAGTTGTGCATCACATCTCACAGTGGAGCAGCAAGACAACCCCACTGTCCATTTGCTAAGAGATGCTTTTTAAAGGTTGGGTTGGAGAAGGGCGTCATCACCACTCAGGGATCCTAAATGCTCTACTTTGGTGCCCACATCCCCTGCTTCTTGGGGACTGCCAGAATTCACAGCTAAAACCTTACACACCACCCTTATTTATTTCCTAGAGTTTTCCTTCTTGTTTCTGACTTAGAGCCCAAAAGTTCAGGAAGTGTACTATGCATGGAAAGTTGTCAGTCTGTCCTGGCCCTCGTGTCCCACACAACCTTCTATTCCCTTTCCTTCTTCCTCCCTGAGCTGACAGCCAATTCACCAACACAACAAGCCCTTCTTCCTCCCAAGCTAGTGCTGCCTGTTCACACCCCTCAGCCACCTTGCACACAGATCAGACTTAAACAGCATGACAAAACTGCAGAGATCAAGAGAAAATAATTAAGAAAGAATTAAAAGAGCACAATCTGTGCTCTCTTGGTAACGTGGCACTCTGGCAGTGCTGCAATCCATGGGGGCACCACAGCGTGTCCCAGCAATTCCCAAATCCCCTTTGCAGCTGGAACATAAACCAGGGCTCGGGATGGACCTCCTTCCCAGAGCAGACCTGTAACAGTGGTTTTTGCAGCACTGAGCTGGTGCCACTCAGCTTGTTCTGAGGGATGGGACACCTCAGGATGGGGCTGATCTTGAAGGCAGACTCTTCAGTAGAGCCCTGAAGTTCTTTGAGCAACTTTGCCATTGCTATTTTCTGTATTCTTTCACTTTTAAAGCTGCCTCAGCTCTGTTCAGATCCTCTGTTAACTCTCTGAGTGCCTTGGCAATGTGTGACTGCACACAGAGACCTCTCACCATGTGGAATCACTGAATGGGTTGGGTTGGGAATGACCTTCAAGCTCATTTCGTTCCAATCCCCTGCCAGGGGACACCTTCCACCAGCCCAGGTTGTCCCAAGCCCTGCCCAACCTGGCCTTGGACACTTCCAGGGATGGGGCAGTCACAGCTTCTCTGAGCAATCTCACAGGGACAAATTTCTTCCTAATATCTAATCTAAACCTGCCCTCCCTTCAAGTTAAAACCATTCCCCCTTCTCCATCACTCCCTGCCCTTGAGAGAAGTCCCTCTCCAGCCTTTTTGTCAAAGAAACAAATTTTAGGTCCCTTTAGGGTCCTGGAAATATATATTCATTCATTCATTCATTCATTCATTCATTCATTCATTCATTCATTCATTCATTCATTCATTCTTGAGATTCCTATGTTCAACATTCACAAACACTGACAGATGTCACAAAGCAGAAAAAAAAAAAGCGTGGGCATAGGTTTAATACAAACATATTACATAAAAATATAAACCCTGCAATATATTCTTGCAGTGAAATACAATTCTTTTGTAGCATAAGCTTTTTCCTGTTGACTGTGGGGCAGTTACAGGGGACTAGTTTAGATTAGATGCTGACCTTTGTGTAGGGTGAGGTGAATCTTGCTTGTAGCATTCATCATCCTCTTTAGACTTCACCCTTCCTGTCTCCGCATGCAGCAAAGCAATTAACAAACTCCTCCCTGTGTAATGTCAATACTCAATAAAGCTAATTATACCTCGGTCAGCGATTCCTAATTTATATACAAACCATATCCCAGAGAGCTCAAGGATTTCCTTATAAAACTTGGGAATACTGCAGCAAAATGTCTGTTCCCTACAGAGCTCTGGACATTCAGCTGGTTGAGACCAGCAGGGCAGCAGTGATGGCAAGTGAATTTTATCCTTTTTATCCCTTTTGATGCTTATGTTGTCCTAAAAAGGCTGGAATCACCACACCTGCTTAAGGATGGACATAAATTTGGAGGGCCTGTTTCAAAGCTGGCCCTGGAAAATGAAGCATCCGAAGTGATGTGTGGGCATCACACAGACATTGGAATGACCTTCCCAGGTGCTGATTTCCTGGAAAATTGTGGGTGTCCAATCCCTGGAAGTGTCCAAGGCCAGGTTGGATGGGGTTTGGAGCAGCCTGGGCTGGTGGAAGGTGTCCCTGCCCATGGCAGGGGGTTGGAACAAGATGGTCTTCAAGTTCCCTTCCAACTCAAACCATTCCGCAATTCTATGAAATCAAAGGGAATATTGTTTCTTTGACCAAACATTTGAACTCTGCTTCGAGGGATCCTCCAGAGGAGTCTTCCCTCCTGAGGAATCAGAGTGGGAATGGTAAAAATTGGGCATGGGAAGATCATGTGACCCTGATACTGATCCCTGTCAAATCTTGATGTCTTCCCATCCAGGTGTACAAACCTCTTCCCCTGGAGTGCTGTTGGAATCATATCCACAGGCCACGGTGTAGGGGGCAGGGTACACATCTGACCAGCCTTGGCTGGTACAATTCCTGCTCACATTCCCTGGAAGGAAAAGAGAAAATGATGATTTAGAAAGAAACATTCAGCCTGCTATTAAACAAATGTCTGCTTTTCGTGATATAAAAGCCAGAGCCCAGTTCTTGGAACACTCAGAGGTAAAATTCTCATGCTTTTTCTCTGTCATTAAGTTTCCATGTTACACAGAACATACAGATGGGAGGGACCCACTGGGTTGCAAAGCTCAGCCCTCAAAACCAAAGCACAGTTTAATCCTGAGGTGCTCACAAAGCTTCCCTTCTAATGGTGCAATAATGCCAGTTCCAGTTGCAGCCAGACCTCTGCTTGGCTGGCACTGCACCAGTATTGTTTGTGAGTGTTACTGTCACATTGCCTTATTCCTGGAAAATTCTTGTCCTAAGAGAGCAGGGAAGTGTTTGTGACTTTCAGCCTGTGAGGAGCTCAGACAGGGATACGTAAAGTGCTTATTTCACATTATATATTCTATTCTATTCTATTCTATTCTATTCTATTCTAGTCTAGNATATTATATATTAATTATTCTATTCACAGGTTGGACACCTGGGAACTCAGTGCAGTCCTCCAAACCCAGACCTTGCCTGACCAAATGGGAATTCTGGGAAGCCCATTGAACTCTTGTCTGAGAACCAAACACTGCAAAATTTGGCTGTGAAGGGAGAAAAACCACATTCTGGCAACGTGTGTTGCCTGTTTTAACATGTACCCTCAAGGGCAGGGAGACTTCCTGGACTCTTCAGCAAGCTGAGTGCCTGGGGCCTCCAACCAGCTAAAAAGAGCCTTTAATTAACACAAAGACATCTCACTCCTTCAGCCAAAAGTGACAAAACTGAGGTTCACGCGGCTCTTTGGTCCTCTGAGCTTCCTGGGCCAGCCAAGATCGTGAGAACAAAGCACTTCTTACTCTGGAAAACATCTCTGCTTCCTGTCCCAGCTGCACCTCAAACCCACACCGGCTCAATCCAGCAAAAGAGGGAGAGACCACCAGGCAGGACAAGCCTTACCCCAAGAGCTTGGAAGTGTAAAAGACCAAGACACACGTTGGCCATGCAGAAAGAACAAAGCGGCAGCACACCCAACACCACACTGCAAGTTCCCCCAACATCTCTTCTGGCCACCCCTCCCCACCCTGCCCAGCCCACAGGAGCTCCAGCACTGTGGCATTCCATCGGGGTCATCCATCACACAAAAGTGCCACCCCCCACTGAAAAGCTGGCACAGATAAACCAGAGGGAACAAACAGCAGCCAAAACTCCCCTCTCAGGTGAAAAATTGGCATCAGGAAAACTCGGCAGCTCTGCAAACATTTCCAACAATGGGGGCTCTTTGCACACAGACTAAGAAAACCTCAGCAAACAGGAGCAAAGCTGCAGCTGTGAGACAGGAAAATATTCCAGAAATTTCTGACAACTGAGTCACCTGAACCATCTTCCCAGCCATGGACTTTGCACTGGAATCAGCAGCAGCCTCACCCCTGACTCAAGACACCTCTTGAATTCCTGTGACAGGGGGATTTTGATACCAAACCTGACCCTGTGATTTGCCTTTAAAGCAGATCTAAACTCCTCGAAGGCTCTGGAAGGAGCCTTTGGTCGTGTCCACAGCTGCTCCAGAAGAAGCAGCTCCAGCAGACCTTGGTGCCGCTCCTCAGGCTTGCCCTGCACGGTCAGTGGTTGCAGGTCATTTGATCAGGGTCCACACTGGGATCACTGGAAATCTTGTGCAAACAAACCAAGGATGTGACTGCTCAGTTGTTTTGTTTTGTTTTGTTTTCCTTTTTGAGGTGTTGTGCAATTTCTGTTATTTCTTCTTCATTACAATGGATCCCATTATCTGAACTTCATTGCTTCCTATTTCCTGCTCAAAACTCCTCCTTTTCATTTGGAGGATGACTTCAGGTTTCACTGTGGGTTTGATTCTTTGTTTCTTATTCTCAGTGAACTTCTTTCACTTGAATTTTTCTTGCATTTCTTCTTTTTAATTGCACTTCCTCACGATTGTTGGGTTATTTTAGAATTCTTACAAGAGTACTTTAACAAATTGTCCTAACACTTTAGCAGATGTAGAAACTCAGGGAGAGAAAAGCACAATGACAAAGGACCACTGGGATTAAAAAATAATAATAAAAATGACTCTGATTTTAGAGAAACTTCCCAGAGAAGTTTTCCTGCCACCCTTTTTTTTTCCTGCCACCTGCTGTTCATGTCACTTCTGGATGTGCAAATTCACCCACATGAAACCTTCCTGAGAGCCCTCATGTTCACTAGAAATCTGAGAGGTATAAAAAGTACAAGGTTAGAGAATCAAGGTTTTACCACACCACAATTTGGCTCAAGGGATGGATGATGCTTCCTCCTCAGACCAAACAACATTTCTAATTATTACTATTTACCAGATTACTGGTTTATTGAAAAAAAAAACCCATAAAATTTGGTAAAGTGTCTCACAAGCTCATCTCTTATTCTGACATTTATGGGCAGTGAACTGCAGACTGAACCATTAAACTGAGGTATTCATGTCTCAAGGTCAATTCCTGGCTCTGCCACAGCCCCCCAGTTAAAATCCAGCCAGTTCCCATGGTCTTCCTTGCTCTGTTTCTTCACCAGACTCTGGTAAGAAAGTCTGATTATTTGTCAATAGAAAGGCAAAGTTTTGAAAGCACCAGAAGTTGTGTATTTTACAGAATGATGCAGCAATGAAGTCCACCGAAAAGCCAAGTGACAGCATCAGGAAAGAAAGAGTTTCTAGACTTAAAAATGGTATCTCCAGCCTTTGGAGGTTTACTAGATTTCCCCCAAATTCTCACTTCCTATCAGACTGGAGCTAAAACTTTTTAAACTGTATTCCTGAAGAATTAATGAGAAAGGAGGCTGAGTCACATGTGATTAGCAGTGTAGAGTGGAGGAGATTCAGTGAGATGTGGAAAGCATCCTAATGGCAGTAGGTCTGTGCTCCAGGCTCTTCTCTAGGTTGTGGAATTAGAAGGTTCAAGTCTCTGGGGTGAACAGAGTCCCCTCACTGTGGTGGCATTAGTTGACAGCCACAAAGTAATCTGCTTTTTGTGGGGGGTCTATTTAATTTTGATCAGAAACGCTACCATGTTCAAACTGGTTCATCTGCTCCTAAAAGCAATGAGTTCCTCCATTAAAACAAAACAAAACAAACAAACAAAAAAACCCAACAAAACCAAACCAAACAAACCAAACCAAACAAACAAAACCACAAAAAACCAACCAACCAACCAACCAACCAACCAACCAACCAACCAACCAACCAACCAACCAACCAAACAAACAAAACCAAAACCAACCAACCAAACAAAAACAAACAAACAAACAAAAACCAAAAACCAAACCAAACCAAACCAAACCCAAACCACCAAAATCAGGAAAAGTTTCACTTGAAAAAGCCACAGCCAACTCTCAGGATGACAAGAACCCTGTGATGTTTTCCAAGAACTCAGTTTCCTGCTTTCACAGAATCACAGAATGGGCCTTTGGAGGTCACATGGTCCAAAGCCCCTGCTCAAGCAGGGTCACCCAAAACTGGCTAAATGGAAAAATGGCCAGATGCCTTCTGGATATTCTTGGAATCCTCCACGAATGGAGCCTGCACAGCATCTCTGGGTGACCTGTTCCTGCCTTTCAGTTTAGCCAGGGCTAGAAAACCCGAACGGGAAGGAAGGCAACTGGAGCCAAGTGTTTTCTTTGTAGTGTAAATGAAGTGAAATCACTCCCTCGGGATGGTGGGAGATATCCAGCTTCCCAGATGGACAATAATTTCGATGGTGCAGTTGTGTTTGTCCTGAGCAAAGCACCACAGGGAGACGATTAGAGGGAGCTCAGCCCCTCGAGTCTTTCACTGCTGTCATTTCTCTTTGAGGGCATCAGGACAAAGGAGTTCAAAGAGGAGTTTGTAGAGGGAACAGGGTGATGACCTTTTCACGAGGCTCCCTGCCAGGCAGGAGGGGATGGATGAACAAAGGGAGAAAAGCAACAGTGCAGAAAGGAAAAGGGAGGAAACAAGTTGGCAAATATCGTGTGCAGAGGTAACCCTTAGACAAGCTAAAGAAACTACAGAGAGGAGAACCAGGATGGGAAACTAAGCAGATTCCAAAATCACTCTGTGGCTTAAAGGCCACTGCTTACAGAAGGGAATTCAAGTGTAAATAAGAAGCAAGATGACTTTTGGCTCCTTTACATTGGTGTTAATGACAGTCCATACATAAAACACTATTGAAAGGCAAGGGGTGAAGCCACAGGTCTGAAGAATCAGTTTTGGGGAGGTTTTCCTGCAGCAGCACCTTAAAGGCCCAGGTGACGGATCACGGGCCAGAAGAGCTTAATTAACTGCCCACATTTCTTGGCCCAGCCTGAGCCATGAGCTCTGCTCTTTGCAGATGGACTGACCACAGCGCTGCAAAGGTGTCCGTGGCTCCAGGCTGAGCCCCACTGGGAAGGGCAGGGTCCCTGTGGAGTCCAACACCAGCCAGGCTGCTGCACCCTAAACACAACTCAGGGAGGATGAACCACCCAAACCAGTGTAAATTGTTGTATGTTTTGGGTTTTTTTTCTTTCCAAAACACTAGCACAGGTTGCCCAGAGACGTTGTGGATGCCCCACCCCTGGAAACATTCAAGATCAGGTTGGTCGGGGCTCTGAGCCACCTGATCTGGTTGAAGATGTCCCTGTTGGTTGCAATGGTGTTGGACTGGATGACCTTTATTCCAACCCAAATCATTCTATGATTCTATGATATTACACAACGAATCATAAAATGATCTGGGTTGGGAGGGACCTTAAGGTCACGTTGTTGCAACCCCCTGCCAAAAATGTGTGTGTCATAAAAACACAGCCCTTCCCCATGCATCCTCAGAATCACAGAATATCATGGGAGGGACCCACAAGGACCACCAAAGTCCAACTCCTGGCCCTGCACAGACACCCCAACAATCCCACCATGACTCTGAGAGCGTTGTCCAAACCCTCCTNATGGTGTTGGACTGGATGACCTTTATTCCAACCCAAATCATTCTATGATTCTATGATATTACACAACGAATCATAAAATGATCTGGGTTGGGAGGGACCTTAAGGTCACGTTGTTGCAACCCCCTGCCAAAAATGTGTGTGTCATAAAAACACAGCCCTTCCCCATGCATCCTCAGAATCACAGAATATCATGGGAGGGACCCACAAGGACCATCAAAGTCCAACTCCTGGCCCTGCACAGACACCCCAACAATCCCACCATGACTCTGAGAGCGTTGTCCAAACCCTCCTGGAGCTCTGGCAGCCTCGGGGCCGTGCCCACTGCCCTGGGGAGCCTGGGCAGTGCCCACCACCCTCTGGGGGAAGGACCTTTCCCTGAGATCCCACCTAACCCTGCCCTGACACAACTCCAGCCATTCCCTCGGGTCCTGCCACCGGTCACCACAAAGCAGAGCCCAGAGCCTGTTCTGCTTCCCTTCCAACCCAAACTATTCTATGATTCTAAATTTTGAAACAAGTTTTGCTTTGAACCCCCCATGTTTCTTTTCAGCATTTAGAAAAAACCCCAGTAAAATACCCTCAAGAAACCCACACCTGTAAACTCATGATGGAAATGTCTAAGTACTCCTCTTTTTAAGTCAGCTTTTGTACATACAAATTCTACTAAAGGTTTTAAGTGTCTTCTGAGAAAAGAAGAATTCTTTTCTTCTCATCTCACACCACTCTTATCTTTTTTAGTTGGATTGACAAATAACAATGAATTGAGAATAGTGATACTGATCAGGAGACAAGGAGAACTCTTTTCTTGCTTATTTCTCCCCTCCTTAACTGGATGAAGAACTGTTGAACCTTCTCAGGAAACAGAGCAGGATAAGCAGCTAAATGGCTTTATGGCTTTGCAACTTGCATATCCTGGTCATGGTGGAAATATCCTCTCATCTGCCTCCAGTGGAGGTTGCAGATGAGATACATTCCCAGACACATCACCACTGACTTTATCTTATTCCTATACTCTGAATTTTTCTTACCTTTTACTAATATTCCTGATAGTTCTTCTGGCTTTCACTTGCACCTTCCAGGTCCGCCAGCCTTGCAATTTCTGGATGTGCCGTGTCAAAACACCCTCCCTCCATATGTTTATTTTTGCCCTGCTGATGGACATCTCCCTTTAGGACCCCTTCTCCACCATGAGACAACCATTCCCCACCTGCTTTGTCCACAACATCCCTGACTGCATTGACCTCTGGCTCAGACCCTTTCAAGCCACATTTTCCCACATGGAAGAGCATTAATCTGGTTGTGTTTCACATCTGTCCATACATTTAACTCCTACATTTTCCCACTCACAGTGCCACTGTTGTGCTTTGGACATGAACCTCCCACTACCCCCGTGATGGACCTGCTCGTCTCCACTTCCCATGAGCTCTCCTGGCCTTGACCTCCTTCCCTCCCCTGTCCACACAAACAGCCCAAAGGGCTGCCTCCAAGTCTTCTTCCTCTGCCTCCAGGATCCTCATATCCCTACACAAGGGGTCTAGCAATAGTCCACAGTGAATATTTCTTCTCATCACTGTTTCTTGGGGAACATGGAGAGATGATGTTCTGCACTAGAACACTGCACACCTCCCCTGATTAACTGGGATGGAATTCCTGGAATGGGAACAAACAATGCAAACCTTCTTATGAAATTCCCTGATTTAGGGAATTTGGGAAGGATCTGGAATCAAAATGACTTTGGGTTCTAGCAACCAGTAAAGGGCCTGGTAGGAGAATGGGGTGATTTATTCATGGCGTGCAGGAAGAGAGGGGAGAAGCTGAAGAAACAAAAATTAAACCAGAACATTTTCTTTATCCAAGGTGTTTGATCTGGGTAGGAGTTAGACACCGAACAGGTGAAGTGAATAAATGCAGAGGGCTGTTGTCCATGTCTCACCCTTAAGGTTTTTCTCTTACTCATTTTCTTTTAGCCTCTCATCCCCTTCAAGCACACACTTCAGACTCAGAGACATGCCTGGAAGTTTGTCTTAGAGGTGCAGTTGGAGCTCTTTGATCATAGAGGAAGAAAACCTCTTATTGGCTTTTAATGAGAACTTGAATTCACACAAAGAGATAGAAGGTCAATCATTGCTCAGAGGTGTTTGCTTTTGCTTTCTCCCCCCTCTGGCTTCCCTTGCCCTTTCCTGTAATAGCCTCTGCAGGAGAGGGGAAGGTCTGCTCTGACCAGCAATGTCCTGCTTCTCCCTCATCATATCCCACAGTCACAAATTGATTTTTTCAAGCAGCAGCTATCAAAGCAGTAGCATTTCTTATCATCTGCTCTTGTTGAGGTGCTGCTGAGCCCACTGGTACATCTCTAGTTCCATTTTTATTATTGATCTGTCCCCCTGTTCCTGGGAAACACTTGAGATGTGCAGACAGCTACAGCTTGCTCTGAACTGGCTGCTGGAGTGGTAAGATCTAGGAAAAACTTGGGGGGGAAGTTATGACAAGATACTTTCCAAACTTGCTTTCTCTGCCTCAGCCATCATCTCACAAGACCATTCTCTCAGTACAGTTTCTGCCCAGTGTTTCATGTTATTTGGCATTTTTGTCTCCCCTGATTTAATGTCACAGTAGAGCCCATGGCATGATGTGAGCCCATCACGTGGCACACACAGCCTTCGCTTCCCTCACTTGCTGCTTTTCACATCACTTGGCCTGCAGTAGTTAAAGCCACATTTCCAGTGCCCTGAAACTTCCTGCACCCCATTTTTGGGACAATCCTCCCTTTTCCCATCTCTTCCTTTCCCCGTCCTGTACTTTCAAAGTGGGAAGACCTTGATCCTTAATAAACACAGATAATTCCCCCCTTCCTGACATCACATGTTCCCCTTAATTAGACACCTTTTGTGAACTGTTTGCCTTCTCACACTGAAAGCAGAGCTGTCAAACTTCAGCACAAATTCCTCAATGACAGCATTCCAGGAAGCATTTACAGGAAAAAAAGATGCACATTTCTGGGGAGGGGGAGGAACAGCAACTCCACAGTAGGCTTTGAAGCTCAGGACCTCCCCACGGTGTGCAGGGGGACATACAGGACTTGGGGTGCTCTGAAGGGTGGTGGAAAGGCTCAGCTGCTGATCAAAACACCTTCTCAGCAGCAGAGGAGTGAGGGACATGCACTGAGACACACAATATCACAGGTGAATGGAATTACAGAAATCTTTAGGCTGGAAAAGACCTTTAAGGTCATCGAGTCCAACCATTAACTCAGCAGTGCCAACTCCACCATCAAACCATGTCCCCAAGCGCCACATCTACGTGTTTTTGAACACTTCCAGAGATGGTGATGGCACCACTGCCATGGGAGGACTGATCCAATGTGTGCTCACCCTTTCACTGAAGACATTTTCCCCACTGTCCAAAATCTAAACCTCCCCTGGTACAACTCGAGGCCATTTCCTCCTGTCCTGTTGCTTTTTCCTTGTGAGAAGAGACTGATCCCAGCCTGGCTACAACCTCCTTTCAGGGAGCTGGAGGGAGTGCAAAGGCCTTCCCTGAGCATTCTTCTCTCCAGATCATTCTGCCTGTGTGACAGGAAAGCAAATTTGGACCTCCCTGAAGTCTCTCCTCAGGGAACAAACCTCCACAACAAATGCACTCAACTGTTTGTTTCCTTTTAAATGAGCATCGTGGTAAATAAATAGTGGGTCCAGTTCATTTTTGACTTCTTTATGGCAGTAGTGATGTTTTCTCATTATCTGCTGCTCCTCCCTCTCCTCCTTTTGTTCTATTTTGGTCCCAGTTTCAAAGGCAATATAGAATAGAAAGTGTTCATGAGGGGCAGGAAAGGAGAGTGGAGATAAATTTAGAGCCCCAGAGGAAAATAAAAGGTGTTTGGCAAGCCCAAAACTCAGAAGGAGCTCACCTCAGTGAGTGGGATTCCAGAGCCTGGTCAGGACCATCCCGACCTCCTTAAGTCAATTAATCTCACAGACAAAGCTTAAAAACTGCCAGTGCTAATTTATATTGTCCCACTGGTCCAAGATGGGCAGTTTGCTTTTGGGGAAACTGTGAGAAATAAATCCCTATTACAAATGTCATATTCCATGTGTTAAAAGAAAGGTGGAACGCTGTGGCCAAGGGATAGCAAGCGATGCACTTTAATAATGGAAGGTGCCAAAAATATTTTCATCTGCCTCCTTCACACAGGACTGATGAATGCCTTGAAATAATGAAAATTTTCTGGATCTGTGAAAGCCATAAAAATTTAATGTCAAATGACATCAGGACTGTGGTAGGCACTTTAAGGTTTCTAAACGCCACGAGGTACCTTATCCTTTATTTTTCAGGAGATGAGATATTAGTCATTTGAAGAGCATCATCTCAGCTAGGCAGGAAAATCACATTAACTCTTTGTTGCCCAGTATTGCACCCTTTTCCTGCTGTGAATATCCAAGATTTCCCCTTGTTCACATCTTGACAGGGTCTTTTATGTCCCTGCAAAGGGACCAAGGAGTGCCACACAAACATTAACCAGATGACTTTGTTCCTGGAAAGCTGTTCAGTGGCACCCACGACTACCAAGGAAGAACAGCTTCACACACTTTAATGGCATTCACTTTGCAGCAAATCCCATAAAACAAGAGGCAATCTTCCCCTCCCTTTTGGGCAGGCCAGACCTGCTTCCCACATCTCTGTGGGGCTGTACAAAGTGGATGGCTCAAGGCAAAGCAAAACAGCTCTTTCTGCTCTGGGAATGGCATCAGCTGCTCTGTTTCCAGGAGGAGATGTGGTATGTACACTCTGCAGAGCTGGGATTCTCCCATGTTGGAAGGAATTCCCATCTGCCAGAGCCACTCCACGATCATCTGATTGCAAAAGGAGAGAAATACGTGGTTCATCAGTGGTAGACAGCTCATCCTGAATTCCAAGACCAGAAACCACCTGAGCTCCACCTCCAAGGAGCCCATTTATCACCTCTGACTGTAAACCCAGCTCAGAGAGAGGTTTACTTATGGAAAACTCTAAATTGAGTTGATATGATGCCACTTCAGGTTGGAAATTGCTTTCCTAAATGCAGGTATCTCAGCACCAGCTGAGGAACCCTCATGGATCCCCCAGGGTATCTCAAATAATACCAGATGCTCATGGTCAGGAGCCTGGATGGAGGGGGCCCTCTGTGTTTATGGGGTAGGTGCTCAGGACTTGCATTTCTACTACATTCAACACAAAAGTCATCCATGACATCTAAAGAGCTGCCCAGGTTCCTGCAGTCACCTTCTGTTGCCTCCACTGACCAGATTATTGCTGACACTCATGGGGTCCTTGACACCCATCTGGCACAGACACCCCTGTTTCAGAAACAGCAGGAACTGGAAGTGCTGAATCTATCTTCTCCAACCAAGAAGGTCTCCCTGTGCTTTTACTATGCTGAGGAGAAACAGGGATCTCCATGGTGCTGTTCACCTGATCCCTCAAAGTGACTAATTTATGTTGAGATGAGTCACTGACCAAACCATGGACTCACAGAAACCCAGACATGCTTTGGGTTGGAAGGAACCTTAAAGATCATCCAGTTCCATCCCCTGCCATGGGCAGGGACACTTTCTACCAGCCCAGGTTGCTCCAGGCCCTGTGTAACCTGGCCTGGGACACTTCCAGGGATGGAGCAGCCACAGCTTCTCTGGGCAAACCATGCCAGGGCCTTCCCACCCTCACAGGGAAGAATTTTCTCTGATCACCTAAGATAAGTTGATTCTCAGAAGTCCATCCTCCCACAGAATTAAAGGCATCCCACTTTTCCTTAGCTTAAGTTCCAACAAGGCCACAACAATACATATATATATGTGAAAAATGGAATCAGAGGATCATTAAGGTTAGAAAACACCTCTAGGATCATCAAGTCCAACCACTAACCTAACACTGCCAGGTCCACCAGTAAACCATGTTCCTAAATACCACCTCCAGACTTCCAGGGACAACCCACCACTTCCCTGGGCAGCCTCATCCAATGCTTGACCCACACACATGATCAAACATCTGCAATGCTTTCCTCATCACTCTCCTCTGGTGGGATGATGTGTTAGAAAATCTTCTGGGAGATTTTCTTTTCTCCCACTTTAACTAACTCTGCTGGGTCTCCAAAACCCAGGGAGTGAATCTTGTGCTTGGGAAAGGGCTCAAAGCAGGAACAGCAGGCAATTATTCCACGTGGCTGAACCAAAGCACAGGGGTGTTGTCCTGCAAGATGTGACACGGCAGCGGCTTCTGCCTCTTCTCCCTGGGTGTTGGCACAAGAGCGACCAACCACTGGGGAAGTTTGGAAACAGGGAAGTCAGGATTTTGAATTTTCCTTCTGGGTCTGCAAAGGATCTTGGCATGGCCTTGGGCAAGGCATGTAATCAGTGTGTGCTGGTTAATGAGTGCCTCTCAAACAGGAGGATGTTGTATCCTTGCTCCCATCCCCATCCTTCACGTGTGTTTGGACTGCAAGGCTCTGAAAGTGGAGACTTCCCAGCCCGATGCACAATCTCCAGTGCAAAAGAGCTTAATTCTTTTTGGGGGCCTGCAGGGCTCCTCTAATAAAAAGAGTAAAAAATGAGTCTAAACTACTAGCAGGAGACAAACAATGCTGTTGCTGCATGGCCCCTCGAGACCAGAGTTTGAAATGAAAGCTTCCCAAACATCCCAAACGGTGATTTAAGAGACTTTCTCCATTAACCTTCCCTGCCCATTATTTGTCAGATTAAATTCCTTGGCCTGTGGCCAAATTTGTCATTTCAGCAGGAAAAAAAAAAACAACAACCAAACTGTTCTGTGCAGTTTCAGCTTGTTTATTTTCCGTCAGGCACTTAATTAATGATGGTGCTAAACTGCTCACTTTGTACAACAAACACACTGTTCCACAGGTTGATTCAATTTTCACTGCACAACATCCATATTATTGGATTTCACCAGGAGCCCTTTTTGCATCCCTATGATCCAGAGTGGGTGGTGCTGCAGGGACAGGGAGGATGCTCTGATGGTGTGTAGGGCTTGGAAACCTCCTTTACCCTGTCCAAAGGGCTTGTTTCTCCCTCTGACTGTATCACAGAGGTTCCCCTGGGATATGAGGTGAAATCCCACCCCCAGTGGAGCCATAAACCTGTTTTTGGGGTTTGCTTACCAAGGAAAGAGGTGAGGAATCTGAAGTACTTCGGGCAAGGTCGGACCACAACTTCTCCCACCTCTGCTTCGGGCCAGCACGTGATGTTGTCCCACTGCCTCCTGCAACCTGGGGAAGAGAGAAAGGTGGTAGAACACACACGAGTTGTAGCTGCTGGATGGAGCAGAGCGGCTGTGCAAAGGTGTGTGGAGCCCATCACCTCAGGGCAGGCACCTGTGGGAGTGAATGGCACTGAAATATTGCATTTAAACGTGCAGCTTCCATCTACCCCACTCCCTGAAATTCAGCACTGGTGGAGGTTGTGATTTGCCAGGAAGCAGCATAGAAAGAACAGCAGATCAGTGCAAGAACCAGGCAAATCAGAGCTGATGGAGAGCAGTGCCTTTTTTAGATTAAAGAGGCAGAAATGTCTAATCAAATATCTCTCCCTGCTGCATTAAAACACCTGATGTGAACGTGTGAGACATGGTCCCCTTCCTCCTCTGCTTTCCCCAAACTTCTGTCAGCAGCTTTTCCTTCCCCTTGCAACAGGATGATTGTGCAGGGGTTCTGAAGAGCAGGAAGGGGACACAGGTGACAACCAAGGGATCAGGGGCCAAATCCCTTCCCCAGAAAGAGTTTTTCTCCCTGAAGTGGGAGAAAGCACAAAACTCTGCTGGAGGCTGAGGAGGGACAGTGCTGAGGGCAGGAGGTGCTCTCAGTGGAAGGGTCGTGCGAGGTGGAACCTTCTGAGCCATCCAGGCGTGGAACGAAAGGAGAAAACACAGGGTTTTGTCAAAATCAGGCATTTCTGAGGATTTTCGGGATGGAATAAAAACTTCCTGGAGAAAGAAAAAAAAATTAAAAAAGGTCTATCCTCTCTACAGAGTTATAATGTTCTGATTTTGCCTTTTTATTTCTCAAAAGGCATTACTAACACCCCATCCAGGCTGCACTGTTGAATAATGTAACACTGACACCGAAGCCAAAAGGAGCCGGCAGATCTGATTTAAATAAATAATAATTAAAAAAAAGAAATCAGACATTCTTTTGCCCCAATACGTTACCCATTTTAGAGCTCTTCGTAGAGTTTTGCAAACATTTTCTTCCCCCTCTCCTTTAAATTTCCAGCAGAGAGGCTCCTCCCTGGCTGCCTGGGTTACACAGAGGGGATGTCTGTGTGACAGCACTGCTGCTCTCAGGCTCTGTCACACCCCATCAGACTGTCACACCTCCCCAGATGTGACTGAAATGCTGCTGTTCGGGTCAACAGCCCAAGGCAAGAACCTGGGAGGTGAAGGAGGAGCTGAGAAAGCCCCTTTCATGAGCAGCTGTGAGAACCCCTGTCAAACTGCATTTCTTGGTAATAAAAGTGTGGCGGTTTTCACCACGGTGTCCACCCAAACCTCCAGGCCCCCCTCTCTTTCCCAGAGGGAAAGGGAAAAGAGAAAAGGCAAAAAAAAACCAGCTGAGAGAGAATGGCAAAGCAAACTCAGAGTGGCTAAATACTTACATTTATTACTAACAAGATAAGAACTAAAACTAAAA
>VXAU01001433.1:2652824-2669078 GCA_013399695.1 Formicarius rufipectus | reverse complement strand
CACAGGAAGCAAAAAGGATCCCCCAGACTGAGGGAAGAGTTTGCCCTGGGCTTTGCCTCAGGATCTGTGGCCAGACAGAGACGTTGTGATTTAGTTTCTCCCACTGTGTCCGAGCTGGACTCGATGACCTTCAAGGTCTTTTCCATCCATAATGATTTTATACCAAGAGCACCATTACTTGCTGTAAAAACTGGTTGGCACTTCTGCAGTGGCTTCCAGTAGAAGCTATCCAAGCACTCGATGGGAAATACTAAAAGATAACTTTCTTCCTAAATGTTTGGACGAATTTGACTCAAAGGCATACGAAGGAAACATCACCTTAAGCCCCCAGACTGAGTCATTCTACTCAGTGTGAAAGAAATCACCAGAGACTATTTTTGGAGGATTATTTTTGAGCACGAAAATCCTTTGAGTTTTTCCATCATCAACATCTACCAGTAAACAAGTTTAAAAAAAAGAAACAAGTTTGTAATCCTTCAGACTTTCTTTAACCAACAAACTAAATAAATACTTAACTTTCTTTTCATCCCTCCAGAGCACTCTTTTTATAAATCAAATCTGTGAGCTGAGCCCTTCTGCCTAATTCCAGAACACGAAAACTGAAACAGAAGATCCAAGATTTAAGATTTAAGACTTACAAAGGGGGTTGCCAAAAACATAACTTATCCCTTCAGCAGCCTCTAAACAAGAGATAGATCTCTAATGCTCTGACATGGAACATGCTTAAAGGGTTATCCCAGAGCTTCCTCACTCCCTGCTGAAATCCCTCTGCTCTTCCAGGATTTGTAGGGAGCTGGACCTACAGAGAACCAGACTGTGAATTTAGGTACCTACTCTTTCTGTATGTTTTTTTCCCCTATATTGGCATTTCCAGACAGAATTCATAGTGAAGATGGCTTGGCTCAACCTTCAGGAGCACTTTTTCTAACATAACTTACGGTGTATGCAATATCTTTCCGGATAAAAAGGGTGGATTCCATCACAACAGTGCTCTGATACGACCACCATTAAAAGAAAAACAAAAAAGATGAGACAGGAGGGATTTTTTTTTTCAACCAGAAGCCTAATGGGATGTGAAGGGGACAAATACAAGCTGCTGTCAGAAACAAAACCTCTGCACAGCCTGATTTAATCTGAAAATGTTTTCCGGGTGCTTTCCCAATGGCACATTCTCCTTATTTTCACAGCCTTTGCATTACTAAGCCTCTATACATTAGAGGCCAAAAGAAAAGCAACCAAAAACTCTGCTGGCATTTAAAAATGTGACCTATCCTCCAAACAAAAATGCCTTTCCCAAGACAAGATTGATGTCCACTAAGTGGCTGTTAATCCTGACAAGCCAGGAGACAGCTGTTCCCTAATGAAACACTGCTGCTTGTCAGAAACCTTCCAGCCAGGCCCAGTCAGCACCAGGCAAAACCAAAGCAAAGCCTCCACCCCTCCAGTGATTTAAGGCAGAAAAGGGATATTTTAACATCTTATCTCACCATTCTGTCTGTAGAAAGGTGAGCTCAAAGCAAAAATCAGCCCTCGGCTCTACGGGGAAGAGTAATGAGGTGCTGTGTAGATCTGTGTTTGGATTTCATGCCCTTGCTGGTGGGTGGGCTCAGACACTGACAAGCCACCACTTCTGGAATCACGGAATCACAGGATCAGTAGGGTCTGAAAAGACCTAAAGGTCATTGAGTTACTGCAGCACTGCCATGTTCACCCCTTGTCCTGGTTATGGGAGCCAGGCCCACTTTGTCACTGGGTGTGTGTGTATTCTAAACCCCCTATGTCATTGTCCCACGAACTGCCCACCATGGACCATTGGCAGCAGCTGCCCAGGGCACACCCCACCCCTCAGGGCACAGGGGGGTGTTTGGGAACTCCTGGGAGATAAGGAAGTTTTCCTGTCTTCACACCAATGACTCAGGTGTGAGAACTCCCCTCTGGGGAGCCACCAGCACCTTCACCCCCACCTGAGGGGTCATGTCTGCTCAGGGGCCAGCAGGGATGCCAAAAATATGCCCTGATTGACCTCACAGAGTAAATCACCCCTTGGGAAACTCCCCACCCTGGGGGAGGGACTGGGCGTTCCCATCTGAGCCCAAGCAGAGATAAACTTTGGGTTTGGGGACTGGGAGCTCTGGTGGGATCCAGAAGAGGAGCAGAACCTCACCAGGACTGCACTGCCACTGTCGACAGGACTGCAACCATCATTCTCACCAGCAGATTTCTTCTTTCTCTTTACTTTGAACTCAGGGGGCCCACGTGGTGCTCAGCACAGGGGTTGGTGAGCTCCATCCTGCTCGTGCCCCCCTGGGCTGGGCTGCACAGCTGCTTTTGTGGGTCAAAGGGATTTTCCTTCTGTATCAGTGTGCTTTGTGATCTTCCTATAAAATTGTTCTTCTGACTTGCAATCCCATTCCAAGTTGGATTCATTTCTCCTGCCAGTTTAACTCTAAACCAGCACATCACTGAAACACCTCTCCAAAACTCCTTTGGGAATTTGCAGGCCTCGCTGGAGACCTGCAGCCTCCTTGAGCAGTGGATCGGTCACTGAGCGAGGATGGGCAGCCAAATCACAGTGCTGTAGGGAAAACATCTTCACTCACTCTTTCGTCAGGAAGAGACTGATGGCCTGGAAGGACAGCCAACAGCTTTGGACTGGATCAAAGCAGCCAGCCCCAAAGTCTGGGGGTGCTCCCATCTGAGGGTTCAGGAAGGGTTGACCACCATGTCAACATGTGCTGTCTTCTCATGTTTCAGAGGCCAGCTGTCCCAGCAGAGTCAAGGGAAGGTTGTTCTCTGGGAAATACATGGTGGGTTTCTCTATTTCGGGTTTCCAGGGAGAATGTTCACTCTCTGCAAGAGTTGCAGCATGAACTGCTGTTGGCTGGGAAGAGTCCCAGGGCAGATGGGAAGAGCAAGACCATTTGGAGGTACCACGGAGTGGTCCTTACTGTCCCAACTGTGTCCTGTGGCCCTTGTAGAACAACTGGAAGCAAAACTTCTGTTAAATTAAAGGGAACTTGACTTTGGCACCAATCTTAAATGAGAGTCTGGGGTTTAAGGTCTCGATGTCTCATGCTGTTGTAGGAGAGGTCACCCTGTCAGGGAATGGAGGGGACTGATGTCACATCTGGAAGTTGCTCAGTGCTGCTGGTCAGAGCAAGAATGGAACCAAGAGGCCCTTTGTATCATTTAGTAAGAGGATAAAAAGTAAATTAAAAATTAAGAAAAGACAACATGGAAAAAAGTCCAGCAGGTCCTTTGAGAGATCACCAAGACCAAATGTGTTCTACACTGAGATAAACTGCTCTCCAGGCTTCATTGGTTATGTTGACAAGACTCTCAGGGTTTGATTAACTGACCAGCAGCAGCCCTTTGATACCATTCCTCATATTCCAGGGTATAAGGGATTTTTGGAGAGGCTGATAAATGTGATCCAAGACTTCTGGGAGCCCAACACAATTCTGAAATGACAGGTAGACCCACAGGATCACTGAAGTTGGAAGAGACCTCTGAGATCACCAAGTCCACCATCACCATGTTCACCACTACCCCATGTCCTCAAGGGCCACATCCACATGTCTTTTGAACACTCCCAGGGATGGTGACTCCACCACTTCCCTGAGAATCTTGGTTTCAATCCCTGACAACCCTTTCCTTGAAGAAATATTTTCCTAATATCTAATCTTTTAGGAATATTTATTATATATTTATATTATATATATCTAGTTTTTATCTAATTTACCCCCCCCTCCCCCAACACAGAGACAGAGCAGGTCTCTGCTCTGGCTGCANGAGACCTCTGAGATCACCAAGTCCACCATCACCATGTTCACCACTACCCCATGTCCTCAAGGGCCACATCCACATGTCTTTTGAACACTCCCAGGGATGGTGACTCCACCACTTCCCTGAGAATCTTGGTTTCAATCCCTGACAACCCTTTCCTATAAGAAATATTTTCCTAATATCTAATCTTTTAGGAATATTTATTATATATTTATATTATATATATCTAGTTTTTATCTAATTTACCCCCCCCTCCCCCAACACAGAGACAGAGCAGGTCTCTGCTCTGGCTGCACCAGTGACACCTCAAATTAATCTTCTGGGCTCACCTTGGACATCTCCCCTTGGAAACCACCACGTTCCAAACCCAGCTCAGCGGCCCACAGAGCACTCCCTCTGCTACTGAGTGCAAAGCAGTGGCTCTTCCCTCACACAACATCCCTCTTCCCACTTGGGAAGGTGTCAGGAACACCCAGGTGGGCACCTGGGAGGTCTCAGCAATGAACAACCACCCCAGGCACCCAGAAAGTGCAGCAGCTCCCTGGGTTGGGGTGAGAGGTCCATCCACCCCCCTCCCCATCTCACTCTGGCAGTCCCTCAGGGGATGAGGTGGATCAGCACCACGTTGTGGCTGTTCTGAGGATGGAGCAGGGACGCATCCAGAAAGCACAGCATCTCCTCAGGATGGGGTAAGGGGTCCATCCACCCCCTTCCCAACCCCACTTTGCATTCCCTCTGGGGGCTGAGGTGGATCAGCACCACGTTGTGGCTGTTCTGGGGATGGAGCCCCTGGAGAGGGGCCAATAACAGGACTATCACAATGGGGCTGACACTTCCTCTGTCCCACGAGGTCTGATGTAAATGGAAGGTGAGAATTCACTTGAACTTTTGCAGGCAAAGAGCTATTAATGATTTCTTATCTTGCTGCACTATAAGCAGATGGTGATGAATAAACAGACTCCTAATTTAAACTTCGTCAACGTTTTTCCAGCTTGGTTTTTAATTTCCATATGCTCACTGCTCCTTCTCCCTTCAAACATGCTTTGACTTCTTCAGGGGGGACTGACAGAGACCCCCCCCTCCCCAAGCTCCAAATTTGGCTTTTCAAGCCAACCACCACTCCAGGCCTGTGGAACAGCAAAAGCAATGTTTGAAGTTCAAGGAACATGGGTCATTTCCCACCTGGATTTTTGTGCACGTGCTAATGCTGCTTCTGCTGAGCTTGCAGGACTCACCTCCACTGCCCACTTGCAGGTGTGAGGGATGTGGAAGTGAAGCAGATGTGAACACTGGGAGGTGGGGATTGACACTAATTTTTTTTTTTTTCATATTTTCCACTTTTCAGCCTTTTTTATTGGGTTTCAGATCCTGCTTCCAAGACAGACAGGTCTAGAGTGCAAACAAAGGCAGGGATGAAGTACTGGAGGGATCAGGTCAAGCTGGATGGAGCTCTGAGCAACCTGAGCTGGTGGAAGGTGTCCCTGGTTGGAACTGGATGATCTTTAAGGTCCCTTCCAATTCAAGACATTTCATGATTCTGTGATCCCACAAGGCCATTCAGTGTATGATGTCATGTTTCCTGCACAGCAGCTTGGTCTCCAGAGCTGCCCATCCCACCCAAACACGAGTCACAGCACCTCAGTGCACTGCCATCCCTAAATGACTCTCCTGCTTCTTAATGAGTATCTGATTGCAGAGCCAACTGATTACCAATAATGGGAGAAGCAGATAATGAGCTGAGCCAGCGGACCTGGACCCGATTGAATTTCTTGGGTTTTAACCCAAAAAAGAAGAGGGTGACCCCCTTTTTTTATTTTTTTTAATTATTATTTTATTTGGGTGCTTCAGTTTAAGCTGGAATGTTTGTAAGCCCCAGCCCCAGAGAAATGAAGCTTTCTTAAAAACAGACTCAAAACCACTCCTCTGTGCTCTGGGACCATTACATAAAGAAAGGCAAGTGAAAGTCAGCAAGAAGCAATGCAGTGGTGAGACCTGCCTTGCAGCAAACCTTCAGGAGCTCAGCCACACTTCACAGAGAAGGATTTGCCTTCCTCTGTGAGTCTGGAAAGCAAAACCCCCTTATCCCAAGCCTTGAGAGAGCTTCCCTGCTGCTGCTCACTGTATTGCCAGCTCTGCAGTCACTGTTGCACACGATGACCGGGCTGAAAAGGCACCTGGAGTAAAATCCTGGGTGTTGGTAGGGCTGGGATTGCATTCCTCACGTTTGAAATACACAGTCATAGATTATTTTGGGTGGAAAGTGACCTCTAAAGGTCATCCAGTTCCACCCCTTCCATGGGCAGGGACACCTTCCACCAGCCCAGGTTGCTCCAAGCCCCGTCCAACCTGGCCTTGGACACTTCCAGGGATGGGGCAGCCACAGCTTCTCTGGGCACCCTGTGCCAGTGTTTTACTACCTTCACTGTAAAACTTTCCTCCCTTACACCCAACCTAAATATCCCCTCTAACAGTTTAAAACCATTTCTCCTTATCTTGCAACAGACCTTGACATAAACTTTGTGCCCACCTTTCTTACAGAGCCCCTGTGAGCACTGAAAGGCCACAGAAAGGTGCCCCCTTACATTTGTATGCATTTTAAAAACGATGCAGAGGACTGAGAGGCCCTATTTGTTATAAGCTCCTAAACCAACTCTCTGCCTTGGAGAACCCCACGCTGAGGAATCACCTGATTTATTTGTTTTACACAACTGCGCCCAGAGAAGCAACTCTGTACGGCCAGAGAGCAAAGCTTTGGCTGAACTCACCCTGCAGGACTCCCAGGGGCACTGGTTGTTGAAAATTTGGGATGACCTTTTCAGTGATGCAGCTGAGCCCCCAAACCAAACCGGCTGCTTGAAGTGCACCAATCCTGCAGACAGAGGCACTGCCCCAGCATCTGTCCCAGATGGATGTTGGAGCTGCCAGGACTTCAGCTCCTGCCTCTGCACTGCATGGCTTGGCATACAGAGCAGCATGATCTGTGTGTCAGACACAACCTGAGCATTCCCAAGGAACTCCCAAAGATTTTGGTTTTCAGCCTTTTCCATGCTGGGAAAAACAACAAGCCACAAAATCCACTGCAGGCTGATGTGCAATAATAGCACACAGGGTTTTAGCTGGGAGAAGAAAGGTGGAGAAAGAGAGGAAACAACCCAACCTCGCTGACATGGATTTTCTCTTTTGGGATGTTATTTCTCCCCAGGTACATCGGAGCTTCCCATGAATTTAAATCATGGGTGGTGCAAAAAATACTGCATTTCCTATTGCTCTGCCTGCCTGCAGTACTTTTAAAAGTCCCAGTCATAAAATATCTGGACATTTTCATTTTGGTCATGCCCAGGCATGCAGGAAAAGTGTTGCTGTACATGCAGTAACCTGTGGTTATCAAGGTAAAATTTGCAGGGAGACCAACTGTGAGATTAGTATGGAGTGGGATTAAAACAAACTGAAAGGGGGAAATTAAGGCATCCACAGCTAATGATTCCCATTTTTGTGACATCATTACAAGCACACACGATCTGTGACATTCATGGTATTTTATCTAATGATCCCAGCCACTCCTGCCAAGAGAATGGCACATTTCTGGCAAGGAAAGCTGGACACTTGACACATAACACTCCAAATTTCACTGTCAGCACTCAGGTTCATCTGTGTGTGACCCAGTGCAGCAGCGCTTTCTCCTTATCCGTGTGATAAGGGGAGGGATAACCAAAACCCCTTTCAGAACAGGGCAAAACTCAGCAGAAAAAGTCTTTTATAACCCTTAATGGAAATGGTACATTGAGTTGAGCTGAGTTTGAGGCCTTTCCAGAACACAGTCTGCAGTGGGATGAGGAATTTTGCACCTTGTCTCCTGCACTGAGCAGGAGAACCCTGTCACTTGCACAGTGACAGGTTTTCCAAGGGATTTTGTTTTTCATAATGCTCCAAATTATATTGTGAGCATTTTTTCTGGGGTCAAAGGGCAGGAAAAATTATCTAACAAATACCCAAGAGAAAGTTGAGCACTCTGAAATGCAGTTCTGCACGTGAATGGACAGATTCATCACTTCTAATAATGGAGGTGGGATTTCACCCCGTTTGGCCAAACCCTCTCGAAGCCAGTGGACATCGAAATAGGGATCACCTGAGAAATGTGATTATTTCCAACACAGCTGAGCTGCTCACTGAGAATCCCTTCAGAGTAAACAAAGATTCTGTCAGCAGGCAAGACAGTCTGAACAGAATCTATCACATCCTGTAACAGGTGCCTACACGTGGCCAGAACACATTAGAGGTGCCTAAACCCAAGTGAAAATCCCTCACCAAAAGTCACTGTGTGTAAAACCGGTCTCAGTCTACTTAATCTTGATTTTAATGGTAAAGAATCCGCTCCTGTATTGAATCACACATGTCATTTTTTTTTGTCCTTACTAATTATTTCACCATGGAGTTCAAAAATGCCCAGGCACAGGACTGTGAGGACAGTCCTGCTCATGAAATCCAGCCCTGTGCTGCAGCACGAACTGCATCCCACACACCCTTCCATAAACTGGGCAAGCTCTGCCACAAAGTCAATAAAACACTCCTTCCTGTAGACCTCCAGAAAGGCTGTTTGGGATCCACTGCTGGTTACAAACTTCCTTTAAAGTCCAGACTTTGGTCTGGCAGCCGTTTGACTCTCCTGTGTACACACTGCCAGCTTAAGCTGCTTTTCCCCGTGGATCCCTCCCCAACTGCACCCTCTGCAGCCTCCCCTGTGCTGCAAAACAAACTTCCCCTCGTCAGAGGTGGGCATGCATTTCAACGTGACAGGTTTTTGTGACCTCTGAGCTATAGGGTCATAAAATCCTAGAATCATCAAGGTTGGAAGAGACCTTTAAGACCATCAAATCCAACTGTCAAGTCCTCAAATGTGGGAAACTTCACAGATACTGAATCCCACTCCTAACAGGGAATAGAGGGATTCACACATGTAACTCAGTTCCAACTTCCCTGTCATGGGCAGGGACATCTTCCGCTAGCCCAGGCTGTTCTAAGTCCTGTCCAACCTCATCTTGGACACTTCCAGGGATGGGGCAGCCACAGATTCTCTGGGCAACCCGTGCCAGGGCCTGCCCACCCTCACAGGGAAGGATTTCTTCCAAATACCCAACCTAAACCTACACTCTTTCAGTTTGAAGCCACTGCCCCTTGTCCTGTCACTCCAGGCCACTGTAAATAGTCTGTCTCCATCTTTCCTGTGGGTTTCCTTCAGATACTGGAAAGCCACAATTAGGTCACCCCAAAGCTTCCCATCTCCAGGCTGAACAATCCCAATTCCCTCGTCCTTTCCTCCCAGCAGAGCTGTTCCAACCCTCTGACACCATCTGGGTGGCCAACTCTGGACTCACTCCAACATCTCCATGTCCTTCCTGTGCTGAGACCCCAGAGCTGGATGCAGGTGGGGTCCAGGTGGGGTGTCACGAGAGGGGTACAATGATCAACAGGGGTCCTGTGGTCCAGCAGTGGGGTCACCAGGAGCAGCCATGGGACCTCCAACCAGGACTGCAAGCACAGAGGTTTGACCTGCAGAGGAAGCACTGATTTCATCCACACACAGCCCCTGCAAGGAATAAACACCAGGAATGGGTGTTGGAAGACAAAACACCATTAAGACGGCCCTTATTGTTTATCAGTGGAAATCCATCTGCTTCTCCTGAGCCAGTGATCAACCTCAGCACCACCATCAAGTGCTCTTAATCAGTGACTAATCTCTCTGACACATCAAATTACAGCTGTGATTAAGCCCCTCTGATCAATACAATTGATAATGGCTTCTAAACAAAGCTTTGTGTTCACAATGCTCCTTATTTCCACTCCTTTAATTAGGAAGGATAACAAATAGGTTGTTAAGGCTCGAGAGATTTCCTTTCTGCTGGAAGGATGTGGAATGTGCACAAGGCAACACATCTCCCTGGTCGTACATCAAGGTGTCACACTGCAGGTCACAGAGAATCTCAGCTGCTTTTCACCCTCCTGTTCTGGGGGATGAAACTGGGTTAAAATTACATTTTTTCCTGAGAGTTTTACTAGGATTTTCCTTTCCAGCAACACTCAGATGAAACAGCCATCACCTTCACACCCTCTTCTATCAGCACCTTCATGAGATTTCTCCCCAACAAACTTCCACCTCAGCCATCAAAGTTTTATTCTTCTCAGCTGCCTTCACTGAGTTATGGAGCCCCACTCCAGAAATCCATCCTTTTTGACCTCCTTGTGCCTTGAACACTCCACAGGGAAAACACATCCCAAGGAGCACTTAGAAATTATCTGCCCACACCACTTTGAAAACAAACTTCACAAACTGGAGAGCCAACACTTGAGAGACTCTGGATTCCTCCTGTTGATTCCAGGGCAGCCATGAGTGTCCAGAGAAAAGTCAGGGGTTGAGCTTTGAAATAACCTGCTGATGTTTTGGGGCAAATGAGTTCCAGCTGCTTTCCACATGTTTGCCCTGTCAGATCTGGCTGGGGACACACTGTGTGTCCCTGCACATCCTTGCTCCACTCCACTGTCATCCATGACCATGTCAGGCCACGCTGATGTACACCAACATCTTCTGACATCGATCCAGGCAGAGCAGGGACCCATCTCCATGGTCAAAAAACCTCTTTACAGTGCTCACAGCTGCAGCTTCTGGATCAGTCCTCTTCATGGGGAGTGGCTGGTGGGAATGGAGACTTATCCCAGTGCCATATTCCAGTGTTCCATCATGAAAAAAAACCCTCCAAAGGACTTGATATAGCTTCTAATCCTTGGGCATTAAGGGCTTGCAGCATGGGTAGGTGAGGCTTTTCCTTCAGAGCTGGTTTAATGCAGTGGTTAGAGAAGGGAAAAAAAAGCTGGTTTGGATTGAAGTTTCCAACGAGAAAAATAATTTTGACAAAGAGAAAAAAATATCCTCACATCAAGCTTTTATTCTTCTACTTTTAATGCACTGGATTTAATCTAATTTCTTTAAATATCCACGGAAATGAAATGAAGCATTTAGTTGCTTTCCAGATGAATGTTTGGAACTACCCTGGCTTTTCTCCTTGTTGGATTTCAGAACGTGCCTTCCAACAGCTCCATTTCACTGTTCAGTGACACTTGAAAAGGCTTCCAAATCAAAGAAAACCATCTCTTAGGAGAGAAGAGCAGGGGACAAAAGCCTTCCCTGCATTCAGGAAAGCTCCTCCTGGGATCAGCTTGTCCCAGGAGGTTATTCTGTCACTAAGCAGCACTTCACAGCCCTCCAGTCCATGACCTGGCAAAGCCAAGGGAAGGAGGATGAGGAGACATCCATCTTCTTCCACCTTTCCCTCTGTCAGGAGGAGGGATGCAAATATCAAGCAGGATGTGCATCTTCCCACCCCTTCCCACATTCCAGCAGTGTGATCCCTTCTTCTGGGGTCCTGGCAGCCCCTGCATGTCTTTTATTTACAGAGACAAGACTGGTAAGGAGAGAGGCACTTGGAGGGGATCCAACTGGATGCCTTAATTTGGGACACGACAGGATGGGATGGGATGGGACAGCACTAAAACCCTCCTCCTTTCCTGACCACTGAAACAGGGAATGGGTTAAGAAGATTGGAGATCCTTCCAGGAGGACTGCCCAGTGTGGTGCTCCACGAACAAGGAGAGGACCTCAGCTGGCTGTCCCCACTCCAGAGGTACCTGATACCCTTGGAGCACACCCTTCCTTCCTCTGCTTCACCACCAGGACAGGAGCAACCTTGGCATGGGGATGGGAAGGCATTTTAATGGGAGGAGAAGGTCACCATGACTTCTCTTGAACCCAGCCAAGGTTTATGAGAACTTCAGGCCTTCAGATCCCAGGGAAAAACTGGTTAAGAAACTTCCAGTTCTGAGAGTGTGATCAAACACAGTGAGACACCAAAGTTTGGCTTATCCAGCTGGGAGACACCAAGGGAACCCTGGAGAGCTATTCAACCTCTTGGCTGACTGAACTGTGCTTTGGAAGCACCTCTTTCTCTCCCTCCTACAAAGCCCAGCACCAGCTGGAGTGACCACCCTGCCCCAGTGTCCTGGTTATGGCAGCCAGGCCCAGTTTGTCACTGGGTGGGTGTGGATTCTAAACCCTCTATGTCATTTTTCTCATGAACTGCTCACCATGGACCATTGGCAGCAGCTGCCCAGGGCACACCCCACCCCTCAGGGCACAGGGCGGTGTTTGGGAACTTCTGGGGGATAAGGAAGTTTTCCCACCTATGACTCAGGTGTGAGAGCTCCCCTCTGGGGAGTCACCAGCACCTTCACCCCCACCTGAGGGGTCATGTCTACTCAGGGGCCATCAGGGATGCCAAAAATATGCCCTGATTGACCTCATAGAGTAAATCAGCCCTTGGGAAACTCCCCACCCTGGGGGAGGGACTGGGTGTTCCCATCTGAGCCCCAGCAGAGAGAAGCTGGGGTTTTGGGACTGGGGCTCTCTTCAGATCCAGAGGAGGAGCAGAGCCTTGACTGGACTCAGACTGCCACCAGACTGCCACCAGCATTGTCACCAGCAGGTTTCTTGTTTTCTTCCTACTTTGAACTCAGTGGGCCCCCGTGGTGCTCAGCACAGGGGTTGGTGAGCTCCATCCTGCTCGTGCCCCCCTGGGCTGGGCTGCACAGCTGTTTTTTGCTTCCCTTCAGTCTCAGTGTATTTTGTGATCTTTTATTAAATTGTTCTTCTGACTTGCAATCCCATTCTGAGTTGGATTCATTTCTCCTGCCTGTTTAACTCTAAACCAGCACCCCCAGCAGCAGAAGGGGTGACAAATGGCCTGGGCAAGGCAGGTGTGAGGCTGGGAGATGTTGGCCAGGGAGACAATGCCCATACCTGCAGTCTGGTTGGCCCCAGCCAGCTCTGCCAAGCACTGGCTCCGCTCCTCTTCGATCTCCAGCATGATGCTGCACTCTGGCCGTGTGCTGGATGCCTGCAGGAAGGGCAGAGAAGGAGACAGTGAGCAAAGCCACCCTCAGAGATGCATTCCTGGGCATCCACGGCCTCCTGGAGCGACCTGGAGACATCCAGGGCCACTGGCAACATGCAGCCAGCCTCATTTTCTGCTTGAGGGAAGGGAGAGCGACCCAGAGCCTGCTGAAAACTCTGCATTTCTCTCCATGCTTTTTTTTAGGGAAAAAAACCCAATCCCACAGTCGATTTTTTCCTGATGACCAGGAGTAATCCTGCTACTTTATGCTCCAGGAAGCCTTTGGATAACCAACACCACCAGCTATGTAGGGCAAGGAGACAGCAGCTTTAATATTCATGGCAGGAGTAGTGGGATGTGGGATTTGTGGTTTATTCCCTCCCTTCTCACAGGGGCTGTCTCCTGGCTCGTGCTAATTCAGAGCAAAACAAACCCCAAATCAAAGAAGAAGGAAACCTCTGATGCAGATTAGGAGATCAAGAAGCTGAAAAGCAGGAAATTCCCAGTGACAAGACCTTTTTCCCTCCAGCGGTTTCTCTTCAGTCAGACTTAATGATATTGTGTTTGTAATACAACAGTGGCTGTGGATGTTCAGGTAATTAATTGTGGACTCCTCAGAACATGGAATTCACAAAGCGCCTCAATCCTAAAATAGGAAAACGCTGATTTTTGCTCCAAGAAAGGAACCAGGAGCTCACACTTAGCACAACATCCCCTTGTCATCAACACACCCTCAGCTTGGAGGGGACACCTCGACGCAGATACTGAGGCTGCACCAAACCCCGCGTCCCTTAAGGGACTGGAAAGGGCACTCAGAGGGAGGAACCTCTTCAGAAATCCAGATGCAAAGAGATGGAGAGAAGGGCAAGGTGTGAGGAGGGCACAGGTCTTGGATTGATTTTGAGCAATGTGGGAAAAAACATGAGTGGGGTGAGCTTTGGGAAGGGATTATGGGATGAACCTCAGCCTGTAAGAAGTCACTGATTCAGTGCGCACTCTTGGAAAAAGTCTGTATTTTCATCAGAAATGGGCAGAGAAAAATAAATTAAAAAGAAATATTTTCCTTTTGTCTGGTTTCAAAACCTGTGAGTTATTGCTCGATCCACATGTTTATGAGACAAGTTGGTAAAAGAAAAGGTCCAGAAATCCTTTGAAGGAACAATTGTTTGACGGAAATTGCCACTTGGATTAAAATTATAGAATAATTTAGCACCCTAAATGTGTCCTCACCATTTCCTATTAACCTACCCTACTTTCCTCCCTTTTTCCTATCATGCCTGGTTCAGATTACAATTTCCTTTCGGGTGGGAGTGGCCCTTGATTAACAGTGTATAAGCAATTAATTGTGTGGTTTCCCAGCCAAAATAAAAATAAATAATAATTAAAAAAAAAACCAAACGTGAGAAGAGAGGGACTCATTTGGAATTGTCTTCATTCTCAAATGTTTCTTTTTCCCAAAGGGAAAGAGATCTTTGGAAATTTTCTCTCGGCTCCTCTCAAATACCACAGATTGATTTTGTTTTGATTTACAGGGCTGGTTGTCTTTTCCTTCTAACCTTAAAAAAAGCACGAGGGGAAGCGTGAGAGATTTGCAGAGCACTTGCTGTAAAAATAAAGACTGAAATGTTTTCAAAACAGCTGCGTTTTTCAAAGGAAAGTTTTAAGTCTCTGGACTTAAACTATTGCCAAATTCATCTCCCATCTATAAATACCTCCAGTCTTCACTTCAGAAATTAATTCATATGGCTCTGACCTTGATCAGGGCTGGCAAAGCACCGTGTACTTCTGCAATATATATTATTTTTTATTAATGCAGTGATTTTTGCACCAAGCCCACTACCAAGCACATCAATGCCACTTCTTCACTAAAAAATTCAGGGCCAAATTGCATGTTTGCTTCAGTGGCCCAATATTTGCTTTTCAGTAACTGGTTTTATCACCTTCTGAAAATGAGATGAGGCCCTGCCCTGAAAAGGGGCCTGTGACAGGCACAGGTAAACTTGATTAGGGCTCTAATTTTAAAAATCACATCTTTTTTTACATACAATCCAAAAGGAAATAAATCTGTGTTAGGCAAACCAGTGGAAAAAGAGTGTCCAGGTGCTAAACCACCCAAACTCAGGTGAGCTTGGGCTTCTGTAGTGCTGGTGTTGACTTGTTGGGAGCTTTGAGGTGAGGTGGGTGGTGACAACAAACCTGGTCAGGGCTGCAGGTCGGAGAAAGGGGCTGGAAAATGACCTGGGGGTGCTGGTGCCAGAGGCTGAACATCAGCCCAGGTGTGCCCAGCTGTGCCAGAAGGCCAAGGGCACCTGGGCTGTACCAGCAATAGTGTGGCCACAGGACCAGGGCAGGGATTGTCCCCCTGTGCTGAGGCCACACATCAAATCCCATGTCCAGTTCTCACAACAAGGAGGACATCGAGGGGCTGGAGAGTGTCCAGGGAAGGGAAGGGAGCTGGGAAGGGGCTGGAGCAGCAGGAGGGGCTGAGGCAGCTGGGGGGGCTCAGCCTGGAGAAAAGGAGGCTCAGGGGGGACATTCTGGCTCTGCAAATCCCTGCCAGGAGGGGGGAGCTGGGGGGGGGTCAGGATCTGCTCCAGGAACAGGGACAGGAGCGGAGGGAACGACCTCAGGCTGGGACAGGGGAGGTTTGGATGGGATATTGGGAATTCTTCACCAAAAGGGTGAACACTGGCACAGCTGCCCAGGGAACGGTGGAATCCCCATCTCTGGAGGGATTTAAAAGCCATGCAAATGTGGCTCTTCGGGACATGGGTTTGTGGTGGCCTTGGCAGCGCTGGAGTAATGGTTGGACTTGATGACCTCAGAGCTCCTTTCCGACCTTAATGATTTTCTGATTCTATAAGCAAAGAGTGGGATGTACTTCAACTTCTCCCTCAGTGGGACACATCACCCCTAATTTTAGCTGAGCCAAAGCTCTGTGTTTAGTCTGAAGTGAGTTTTTTCCCATTCCCAGTCCATGGGGAGCCAGCAAACATCATCTCTGAAGGCTTTCATCCCACCACACTGACTGCACTTGGACTAGCTCAAACTTAAATACCCACTGCTTCAGCTGGAGAAGGTCAGTGATGTGTGAATTGAATGTCTACAGACCTTTTAAGTGAATCATCAAGGTCAACAAACAGATTCACACTGGAGGACTTCGAGTTTATGGCTCATTTTCCACGTTAACTAAACAAGTAAATAAATAACTCGGTGACAGCAACGCTCCTTCTCCCTCCTCAGTGATACCAGCAAGAACCCTCTCACATCACAGCTGTCATTCATATAGGTCAACAAAGGCAGATGGAATAAAAAGTAATCCAAAAATATCAGAGCTTTGGGCATTATTAGGAAACAGAAAGGGTGTGTGGTTTTGTTTTTTGGTGGTAGGTCAGCAGCACGATGGGGAGTGAGGCAGCAAGTTCAGTTGCCTTAATTCACCTCCCAGTTGACAAAACATTTATAGCTGAAAAGATCCCTCAGGAGCTGCAATTCTTGCCTGTCAAGGGGGGATAGTCCCTGGGATGGG
>VXAU01001433.1:2620598-2643255 GCA_013399695.1 Formicarius rufipectus | reverse complement strand
AAAAAAAAAAAAAAAAACAAAAACCAAAACCAAAAATAAAATAAAAAGAAAGGCAAATAAAAAATAGCCCAACTAAACTAAGAGAGAATGAAAATGCATAATCAATTCCAACCAGCAAGTGCCTAAACTGTAAGAAGATTTCCTTCCAAGGATATCTATTTAATGTGGAAAAAAAAAAGGGCTTAACAAATTCCAGTGACTGAATTCCCTAATGAGACAAATGAGGATTAGAGGAAAAGCATTGCTTGGGGATGGTTTAACACTGACTGGCACGACTTGCCAGAAGAACCTTTCAGAAGTGTCTCCCAAATCATTCGGGTCTGTTTGTCTTGCAGGTCCAAAGAGGAAACCAAAGGTGGACCTACAGGCAGGTTGCTGATAACTCCAAGCACCTGACCCCATCTGTAACTCCTCCTGTGGTGTCCCCTGTTGCCACCACCTCCTGCCCAACTGCCTGGGCCCTTTTAGCTCCCTTGTGATCCAGGAGATCCATGGTATCATCTTCTGCTTACAACGACTTCATGGTAGTGATATCTTGCGTGGTACTTTAACACTGACCAGTGTAAGACCTTTGCCTGCACCACTGTCCTGTCAGGATATCAATCCAGGATGCAACTGGAAATAAGGTGACCCCTTCTAAGCCACACAAGGGGATGATTAACAGTGAGTCCAGCCAAGTTTATCCATCCCAGAAGGATTAATTTTATGGCTTCAAGGAGTTCTGGATTAGGGACATGGTTTAGTGGTGAACACTGGTGGGTTAATGCTTGGACACGATGATCTTCAAGGTCTTTTTCAACCTAAATGATGCTATTATTCTATTTATGCTGAGATGAAACTCTACAGGCAGACTAAAATCCCCTTTAAAATGCTCTTCTGCTGTACCTCAAGCTGCCATCAAAGTTTCCAGTCACAAAATGCCTTTGGAGGAAATAACCACAAAACAAAACCACCCTAAAATCAGGGTGCATCGCTAAAAATTAAAAATAATAAAAATTAACAAACCCAGTCCCTCTTCCCTCCAAAGTTTTACCTTCTCAGCCACACTAGAAACTCCTGGGAGTCCCAGATTTCCTGCAGAAGGCATTCACCACAGTGACATTCACACAATAAACATAGCCCAAGAATTTTCTGAAAACATTAACTGACAAAAGCCAGCCAAGTTTTCCAGCTTGCCATCCAAGTCACATGAACAGGAATATGTTGTATAAACACAGGAATGTCTCTAGAAACAATGACCCCCAACAGGGGATCCCCATTTGCACGTGCTCTGCTCACTGAAAGTCGAGTTTAACAAACAGCATGTTTAGTTTTCTCCTCTGGCAGCATTAATTGCACAAAGTGTAAAATTGTTAATGAAACAGCACTTAAATCGTTCCTGACAAATCCAAACCCGCCCCCTGTGACATGAATGGAGTTCCCCTCTCCGGCCCTCTCTGTGCACTGTGGGAAATCTCCCTGTGCTGATTGCAGTGTTTATGAAAGCTGATTTTGGAGTAAACAATTGCTGGAGGACACGGAGGGCTGCACTGACACTCTGCTGAGCCTCCATCCCTTTGCAGGGAACACGTGCCCACACTCTGGCAACGATGGCACTGAGACTGTGTTGTCTCCCTTGCGCTGCCAAATTCCCAGCCCTGCCATCCAGAAAGCGACACCGGCGTGTCGTAGGACCCTGTGACAATATTCCCACTGTTCCCCAAAGGATGATCCTGCAATAAAATTTGTCTTCCTCCTGTGATCTGGGCATCCTACCTGACATAGAACCTTCTCCTCCCGATGATAATGCACCAGTTTGATGGTGGGGAATCTCCTTCCCCACCCACCCCCTGGTTGTGTAGCTGACAGCTTTTGGCACAGACACAGTTTTAGTGCCTTAGTGAGAGGCTTCTAAGGCTGAGCTGTTGATAAGACAACCTGACTGCATCAAAAAACAAAAATGAGAGTTTATTCCTCTTCATCTAAAGTTACAGTTCTACTCAGGAATGGCAGAAAAGGCTCTTCTCTCTCCATCCTCAGTGTTTCCATCCTTGCATCTTTACGTTCCACTGCGCAGGGATCTCACAAGTAGAAGAAGGAACTCTCTTCACACACAATTCTGCACATTCCTAAAGCTAATGCACTCCATCAAAAGCATCCAACAACACACAGCTAGAGCTAAATATCAACTGAGATATATTTGATAAATTTGGTGAATTCAAACAGTTCTTATCTCTCTTAATTTTAACTTTATTAATTGAGCTCTTCACTTGTATCATTCCATGGAACATCAGCAGGTTCTCCTCTCAGGTCACTCTTGGCCAATGGTCATTTTGCAGATCCATTGTTGTCACTGAGACCTCTGTTTTGGAAACTGCTCCTGACTCCTTACTCTGAGAACCTGCAATGTGTGTGTTCCAGCAGGTTGCCCCATTTATAGAATCCCAGGATAGTTGGGGTTGGAATGGACCTTAAAGCTCATCCAGTGCCACCCCGCGCCATGGGCAGGGACACCTTCCACCAGCCCAGGTTCTCAGAGCCCAGGCTGTGCTGTGACACAGGTCATGGTTCTTCTGGAAGGATGGGCCAGGTAACCACAGAGATGATGATCCAAGCCAAGCCTCGTTCCCCAATGCAAATGATTAACTTGGAGTAAAAACTCAGCCCAGCTACGAATTTAAAGGGGGAATGAGAAGTGAAAATAAATAAGTAAACCAACAACCCGATATTTACTAAGCTAAGACAAACATAGATGAAGAAATGCAAATGTAGTATCACGAAGTTTAAAGGCATGATATGAGAACCTGAGGACATCAGGAAAAATCAGCAGCTGATAAGAGACTAATGAGAAGTGAATCTTTTTAGTTTTTTTTGTTTGTTTGTTTGTTTGTTGTGTGTGTGTGTGTGGTTTCTTTTTTTTAAATTTGATTGGTTTTGAGTTTTGTTTCCTTGCAGTTTTCTGGTTTTGTCCAGGTCTTATTTTTTCACAAAAACCTTACAACAAACAAAATAGCCCAGACTGCAGTGGAGGAAAGTTCAGTGTGAGCTTTGGATCTGCATTTGGAAGCAGCAGTGCCACGTGTATGGCTCTGAGGGTGATGAAGAAGCTTTTTCCAGCTCATCACTAACAAAGGCAGATGTTAAACAGCTTCCACCAGAGGTAAACATTTTAAATTAGCAGGCCTGGGTAACTTGCACCTAAGAGCCCTTCTAATTGCTGGCTGAGGAGGTCTGTTTGAACACGGCCAAAAGAAAAAAAACCACCTGGACCCCAGAAACTAACAGCTCCAGCACAGCCCTCCACAATCGCAGTGGGAATTTGGGAAAAGAAGTGGGGAATCTGGGGAGTGAAAGAGGCAAATAATTCAGCATGAACCCCCAGTATGTGCTGCTGGGGAAAGGCAAACACAGGTGTTTGCTCTATAAACTGAACACCGAGGGAGAACGAGGAGAAAATATTCCTCTTTTTTTGCCTCAGGACACTCACGTCAAGGACTTTAAAAGAGCAATAAAGAACAGAGGAGGGTGTGGAAGGGAAGCACAAAAGGATGTGGAGGAGCTCTGCATCCTTCTGGAGCAAGACATGGATGCCCTCACTCTGAGGTATCTCAGTGCCTTTGGGCACCTACAGTGAGGCAACTCAGTCAGGTGGTGAACGTCTTCAGAGGTTCTACTGTCAGCAAATTCCCTCCAGCAGAGTAATGGGATGTGAACTGAAAACCTGCCCAAATTCATAACCAGATTCTCTGGATTAACTGCAAGGGTGAGGGGAAATGTGTTGGGCTGCCCAACTCAGCTCCTGAAGAGTTGGAACAGAGCATGAGTTATGGTTTGTCAGAAACAAGTTTTTGGACTCAACCTACTGGTGGTAACTGGTGAAAATCAGCTGCTTTTCATGACCTTCCAAATAAAACAATCTAGTCTTCCAATCAGGGATTACTCTAATCTGAATATAGTTACAACTGCACAGACTTCCTGGGTTTTGATGTCAGATCTTGGCCCAGGCACTGAGATGTTTCATCCCACTTGGATTTTCCCAAATAGCTGCTGGCCTCTCATCATGCTCTTGCTGCTCTCTGTTTGGGAAAAACACATTCAAGTAATGAAGTTTCAATAATGTTCTGGACTTCAAGAGGAGGAAATGCTGCACAGAAGTCCTCACAAAGTCCCCTTTAGGGCCACTTCTGTTTGATTAACACCTTTTGGTTTGAAAAATCTTGATCAAGGCCTAAATACCCAAGCCATGAAGCAGGAAACACCAGGTGCTGCCAATTCCCAAGGTTTCATCAGGAAGATTGTGGTATTCCCCTTTTTTCCTGGCATGCTTAAGGCATCCAGCCAAGGAATGAGCAGGAGGAGACTTCTAGTCATCTTGATGGGCACAGAGAAGAAAGATGCCAAACATCTTGTAATCCATGTGACAAATGAATGAGAAATTCAACTTCTTTTTTATTTTGTTTTTAATAATTTCGTGATTTTTGGTGCTGGTTTTGCTTCACTGGCTTTTGGGATTGCCAAAAGAGACCAGCAGATGTTGGTATTTAACCAGTGCAGGGCAGTGACATCAAACTGGTCCCTGTACATGCAGGAACAGACACAGATGTTGCAGCTTGAGGCAGAATTCATTTACTTGAGGTTTTTCTGCCCAGTCCCATGTGAAACACTGAAGAAGAGCTGGGAAAGTGCATGGTACAATAAAAGATGTTTGAGAGACCTGGGGCCCTCTGCACAAGCACTTGGCAGCCCTAAGGTCTCCAAAATGTTGCCAGGGCAGGGAAATCAAACCTCAAAGCTCCAGTGACCATAATAACTAGAGTTAGACATCTTCATCTGCAAAGCAATCCCAACCTGGGGACGTTTTCCCAGGATAAAAATAGGGTCTGAATCTTACTAACAGATGGCCTGGAGTCTCACTGCCCTTTGCACAGCATCTCCCTCTGTTCCACATTATGGGAGAAAGAAACCCATCTCCAATGAAGGGAAGAGACACCATTCTTACTTTTGGGTGTGGTTGGGGTTTTTTTTGCTGTCCTTTGGCCTTCAAAGCAAGAAAATCCATGTCATCAGTTCTGGGTTTGCTGGACCCCACAAGCCCAGCCTTGAGCAGGGGACATGGTGAACTCCGGCTTCACCTGCCAAATCCCAACTCTTTGGATGTACTTCATGAAAACGAGTGGGTTGTGCAATCCCAGTGCCTGCAGAGGAGCTCTGGGATTGCACTTTAACCCACTTGGCCCCCTCACACCAGAGGGCTGCACTGCACGTGGCTCACCAGACTCATCGGGGTCCCAATCTGGCAGCATGGACCTAAAAACTCCTCTTCGGTGCTGGGGTTTCACACCCCAACTGCTTGACTCTTCTGTGAAGAGTTTAATCTTTCCCCTGAGGATTGTTTGTGGTCAGAGCGGAAAAATTCACCTCAGAGGCACAAGCTCAGCCTTGGAAGAGGCTGCTCCAGCCAGGGAAGATCCTCCAGACAATCCTATTGCCAACAGGAATCATGTTTGAGGTCAAGAGTCCTTCAGAAGCTCTTCACAGCTCCACAACCTACCGACCAGAGAAGTGAAAAAGGAGGATATTCTGCTCAACAGCCTGTGCTTGACCCCTGCAATGGACATTGTGTTCACCATCGTCTGGTTCTTGCCATCAGCTTCCCTCAACTGGGTCTCCTGCCCAGAACAGCCCATTCCCAGCCCTGCACGTGTTATTGGGGACCGTTATTTTTAGATGAGAATTTATGGCACTTGGACACAGCACAAAGATGAAACACCTGTAAATCACAGTCAAACTGGTGCCAGGAGGCAGCTGTGCCCTGTGCATCCCTCCTGGGTTTATCAGGCCAGGAGCATTGCTGGGAAAAAGTGGATTCTCTAAGTGTGGAAACGCAGCTTTGCCTCTTCATTCCCTTCCTAAATTTCCAGGCTCGGGCTCAGGGGGCTCACACAGAAGACACAGCAGAAGCACAGGGCGAGGAAAGAGCAGAAGCCTAAAATCAAAAGGCTAAAATCATCAGTGCCTTTTTTATGAGGTGCATGTGCCAATATAAAGCCTGATATTTTGGTAATCATAGATGTGTTTACTGCCACTCGTAACTGATGTGCCTGATACGCTCACAAAACCTCAGGAGAGGTGGGAATGTTCTTCTTCCACAGTTTTCCCAAGCTGGGCAAGGAGCCACCCACTGCTGGACACCCCCAGCACGCCTGTCCTGCCACACATCCCAAACTGAGCCCTGCAAAGAGTTTCAGGAAAGTGAAACCCACTGATCCTGCCCCATTTATCTCCAGCGACGCTCCACACCACAACTCTGATTACACAGCCTGGAAATATTCTCCTGGGTGAATAAATGAAATAAAAATAAATACAATTAAAAACCACAAATCTGCAAGAAGTTTGAGAGCTCTGGATGGAGTTCATAGCCATCACCTTGCTGCGTTTCTGCTCCAGCTGCTCTTCTTGTGTGCGAGACTTTGGAGCAGACACGTGTCACCCACCTCCCTGGTGACACAAACTGCTGTCAGACAGAGGGTTTTGACAGCAGCACCTCCTGCCCCGACTAAACACCTTGACCAGAGAAGACTGAACAACATGAGAGAGCAGCACCACAGCTTTATTTTCTCCTAGGTATACACCAATTTTCTACCAAACAGGGCTAATTATCCCCTAGATTAGCCCAGCACCTGCTCCAGGCTTTGCTCCACCAAACGAACTGCAGGATGGAAGATAGAGGGAAGGGCTTCTCTTGGCATCAGAGCACATCAAAACGTAGAGCTCTCCTCTGAAAAGCCCCCATTTCAAAGGAACGGAGGTCAGGGTTGGCTCCTTGGAGTGCAGCATCCCCCTGGGATGGCATAATTAACTCCTCAACACGGGGTGTCTTAAAGCAGATGTGAGAAAATAAACCCCACAACATTTCTCCTGAGAAACAGGGAAATTCTCCCTGACCTGGGATCGAAGCCACTGCGGATTAAAGCTCTTTGGAACGAGAAGACAATCATTTTTGTTTTCTCTTTAGATACAAAGCACTTTGCCTCTTCAATGGCATAAAAATCAAATCCAGCTGGAATGGCTTTTTAATTAAAATCCTAGTTGGCTTATCAGAGTGAGAGCACTTAACTGATTGCAAGAGAAACAGGGAAACCTCTGGCATCCCAACCCCATCCTCCAGGGCTGTGAGGCAAACTCACCCTGCCGAACCACGTGCAACCCTGAGGAGACTGTGCCATGTGAGCTCCCCTCACCCCATTTATGGACCAGAAAAAGCCATGTAGAACACCCCGTAAAAAGGGAGAGAGAAAAGCTCCTTCCCTGTGGCTGAACCTGCTGAAGTTCATTCAGTGTTCCAATCTGCTGAATCCTGGACATTTCCTAAGCCAAGGATGCTTATGCAGTTAATCTCCGTACGATTTCGACTCCTTGGTTGTGCTTTATTTATGTTATAGACAACTGAAAGGTTTCCTACTGTCTTGGAAGTGCCCTCAGGCCAAAGGCTGAAGCCATTCCCAGCACATCCACCCCACTCCAAGGGTTAAGGACCTCTTTCTTCCCAAGCCCTGCCATCCAGGCTTGCTGCCAGAGTCCTCTCACCCTGCCAGAGTCCCTCCATACGGTGCCCACAAATTTTATGGGTCATGACACGGGCAGGGGTGACTCACACAGGCTGTGCCACCGTGAGGAGTTCCCTGAGGAACACCCCAGATGCCACGGCCTCTGGATCCCTGGGAGCACTGGTGGGGTTGAGCCTTCCAGGGTAACAATTTCCAGGCTCATTAATCACCCTGTGAGCCCCTCGGAGGGCCCAGCAATGTTCACGTCAGCAGGGCTAAGCTGATTTATTCTGGATGGCGACTGCAGGGTAGGATTTTCCCAAGCACAGTGAAATTCCAGGAATATGTGACCCTGCAGGCTGTTATATTCCTCTTTTCAGCGGCAGCTCCCGCTTGGAAAAACAGATGCTGAGGCAGATGCAGGAACTGAGCTCCCAAAGCTGTGATCCCATGGGATTTCCCAGCAGGACAGCACTGGCACAGCAACTCAGCAGCAGTTTCCTTGCAGACAGAAAGCAGATCAGGTATTCCTTCCCCTGGGAACGGTACCTGATTGTTAGCAACAAGGAGACAACTGCAGCCACGAGGTGCTGGGTTAGAGGCTGGAATGACCATCTCCCAGCCAAACCCAAGGACAGATGGGTTGATCTCTACATGTCTCCCACACAGTGGAGAAAAATGCAGCTCTTCCCCTCTCCTGACACCCAAGTGTGCTGCTTTTCTGTCACACCACTTAAATGCCACCACTCTGCAGGAAAACAGAACTTGGGGGTGGCCCACTGCTATTGTCCTCAGGAGACTCCAACCCCTGATCTCAGTGGCCAGGACTTCTCAGGTTCTTGATATATCAGTCCAATATAATGTTTCTAAGCCTAAAAATTTTCTTCTCCAATTACATCTGCTGCTGTGGAGGTGAGTGAGAGATCCCAGGACTCCAAAACTGAATATGATTCAAACAAAGAGTTTGTGATGGAACAACTTTCAAACCCAAAACTCTTCCACCATCTGATCCGTGCCACAGGTCATCATCCCTTCTCTGAGTGTGCCAGACTGGCAGCCTGGGAAATCAGGGAAGTGGGATTTCCCTCCTTCCCAGAAATGGCTCTGCCACCAATTAAAGGTGTGGCACAGCCTGAACATTTTCTGGCCCGAAAATAAAGTTTTAAAAAGAAGGCTTTTTTTCCCTTTTCTTTTTCCACCCTTCTGTTAAGAGAAATAACTCAGAAATTCTGAACATTTCCAGTTTCTTGATGAGAAGTAAAATGGGGAAAAGCTATCCTATTTTTATTTCCCCATCAACCAAAAATTAAAATCCCCACAGATAAATATCTCCCTCACAACTTTATAAACAGAAAAATCCCCACTTTTCTGAGAATATTCCTCAAATAAAAGGTTTGAGGTTTTAATTTTGTTATGGAAAATACATTTGGAAGGCAAACTGCTCTGCACAAGGTAATGGCACTCCCAGTCACCAACTGGTGAGCTCTGCACAAGGTTTCTGGTGTCCCCACTGCAGACCTCAGTGCTTGTGCACAAATTCAATTTTTGGTTCCTCTGCCCTTGGAGCAGCTCATGTCCCTGTGCACGTGGGGCTGGAGAGGGTTCACTGCACCTTTGCTGGTGAGAAGCTCAGCTTCCAATCTTGCTGTGGAAGGAGCTGGGTGAGAGGCACCAAAAATGTCAATCCTCACCTCCCTCCCACCTGAACCAGAAGAGTTACAAGAAACAGTCCACGCGTGCTGGGACTGCCAAGCCAAGCCTGCCTGAACCCTGAGCACATGGCCAGGGCCAGCCTGATGAAAACCCTTCCCTGTCTCTGCTCCCTAAAAATCCACTCCCTTCCCTTCGTGATCCCTGTGACAGTTTGAGTGACTGTCAGAGGTTTCTGTAGCTGAATTTTAGTAGAAGGGGGGGCTACCAGGGTGGCTTTCCCTGTCCTGTGGAGCCAAGGACAGCCAGGGCCAGGAGGGACCTCCTGCTGGTGGACAGAGCTGAGCCAATTAAGAATCACAGTCACAGCTCTGGGATAGCATAGTTGAGAATTTAGGAGTGTGGGGCAGTTGGAAATTCCAGCCATGAGAAAACAACGCAGAGACCAGGGTGGGAGCAGGAGGAGAAGGAGGGACCCCACACTGGAGCAGGGTGGGAAGGACTCAAAGCTATTCTTTCCCCTACTCCCTGCAGCCCATGGAGATCCCTCGGGGTGCACAGACCCCCCTGCAGCCCCTGGAGGAGCAGGTGGATGCAGAAGGAGCTGTTGCCCTCTGGGAGGGCCCAGGATGGAGCGAGATCCTGGGAGAGACTCATGGCCATGACTTGTGGAGAAGGAGACCCACCTGGAGCAGGTTTTCCCCCTGGTAGAAGTGTTGCCCGGGAGGTGGACTCACCTTGGAGAGTCTTTCAAGGACTGTCCCCCATGGGAGGGACCCCAGGGGAGCAGGGGAAGGACTCAGAGCTGTGGCCCCCCTGCAGCCCGTGGGCAGGACCGTGGGGGAGCAGGTTGTCCCCCTGCAGCCCACGGAGCCCATCGGGGGGCAGAGACCCGACTGCCCCCCATGGAGTGACCCCCAGGACAAGAGCAATGGCAGCAACAACACCCACCTGCAAACCTCCCATTCCCTGCTCCCTGGAACTGCTGGAAAATGGGAGAAGTGGGAGGAGAGGGGTGTTCTTAAAACTGATTTATTTCTTACTTTCTAGTTTTATTACTTTTAGTTTTAGTTCTTACCTTGTTAGTAATAAATTTGAGTATTTAGCCACTCTGAGTTTGCTTTGCCATTATCTCTCAGCTGTTTTTTTGCCTTTTCTCCTTTTCCTTTCCCTCTGGGAAAGGTGGGAGCCTGGAGGTTTGGGTGGACACGGGGTGGAAACCACCACCATGATGACACTGGCAGGGGAAGGCCTGAGTCCAGTGAGGATGGATCCCTCCAAACAAAGGGTAACTCTGGGACAGGGCAGTGACCTCTGTCACGTGGAGAGCAAAGTCCTCCAGGTGGCTTTGAGCTTCCTGACACACAAACACACCAGGCAACGTGCCCACACACACACATGTTCCTAAATAAGGAGGTCAAGGGGAAGGCTCTCAAAAGAGGCATCAGCAGTGGGACCCTTCCAGCAGGGACCTGGCAAATCTGCAACACTGGAGGGACCAGGTCCTGGGTCTGGTCATTGCAGTCCTCCAGTGCTTAAAGAGGTCTCTAAAAGAGAGGGAAAGCAACTTTTCACATGGGTAGAGAGTGATAGGACAAGGGGGAAGGGTTCTAAACTGAGAGATTTGTGAGATGTTAGGAAGGAATTCCTCACTGTGAAAGTGGTGAAAACACTGGCACAGGTTACCCAGAGCAGCTGTGGCTGCCCCATCCCTGGAAGTATCCAAGGCCAGGTTGGACAGGGCTTGGAGCAACCTGGGCTGGTGGAAGGTGTCCCTGCTCATGGCAGGGAGTTGGAACAAGATGATCCTTGAATTCCCTTCCAACCCAAGCCTTTTTATGATTCTGTGATGACTTTATGAAGCCCTAGAGAAATCCTGCCCATCTCTCAACAAACTACACTGGATTTTCATTTCTAAACTAGAAGAAATGGTCCTCTTTCCAAGGTGACCTGTTTTCACCTGCTAGGAGTTCCATCTCTCAAAGTTAAACATGGATTTGACTCCAAGCTCAGCCAGGCTGCTGTTCCTGCCCTGACAGGCAGATCACTCCTGCAGTGACACCTTGTTTGTGCTAAAGGTGGTTGTGCCATGCTCAGTTTTTCCCTAAGCAGGAGGGCGAGCCCTGCACTGTGAACAGGGTCACATCAACTGCTCTCCCTGCACAGCACCTGAACAGCATGCACATCATAGGAAAGCCACTTCTGGGACAGCCCCTGTGCCAGACAACACTTCCCCCTCAGAACTGGGCCAAGCCCCACCACAGGACATGTTGGTTTGTTGGCTCTCAATGATGCTCTTGGCAGGTTGTTTTCACATCTCACTCCCTCGCTGCTACAAACCTTCCCACTCCCAGCCAAATCCAACCCCGTGGGAAGTACAAACACTCCTGTACCAGCACTGGCCCTTCACTTTGGAATCACAGAACCCTTAAGGTTGGAAAAGACCTCTGAGACCATGAAGTCCAACCACTAACCCAGCACTGCCACATCCACCATTAAACCACGTCTCTAAGCACCACATTAACAGGTTTGTTGAACATTTCCAGGGGTGGCAATTCCACCAGTGCCCAGGTCAGCCTGTTCCAGTCCTTGGCAACAGTTTCAGTGCAGAAATTCCTCCATGAAGAGAAAGAAGATGCTTCCACTCCCCAGTGTTATCATGGATGCACACACGGGAGGTGGCAGCGTCATCCCCGTGACGTCGATTTGCAAGGCTGATCGAGCCAAGCACTGATTGCAACATCTTTAGGATGCAGACAGACAAAAGTGAAAAGAAATAAGCGAAAAGGAAAGACACCTTTCTCATTTCCAGGTTGGGTTTTGTAGTCACAAGGCTATGCCTAGCAGAACACCAATTTTCAGAGTCTGGAACTGAACTCAGAGCAGCTCAGCTTCCTCCTGAACTGCTTCCTCTCTCCAGCTGTAGCTGAATTTAGTGGTTCATCTCCTTCTACTCAACGTTGCCCCAGTGGATGCTGTTCCTTGCCTACAATTTCCCCCCAGGCTGCTCTGCAAGGGAAATCAGCATTTATTTTTAGGTCCATTGCACTCTGGCTGGTTGGGCTCTCCTCCCAGGGCTGCAATTTATATTTAATACTTGTTTTCAGAGCTGACAGCCCAGGAAGTTTGAGTGGTGAACTGGCACAGAAGAAACAACTACAAAGGAGAGGGGAATCAAGTTGCCAAGCATTTTAATATCCCTTCTGGAAACAGAGACCTGACTTCTCAGCAGTGCCATAGTGGGGAAGAAAGGAAGCCCAAATCAGAGACAAAGGGTCTGTTGGATGATGATGATGATGATGACGACTTCAGTTGTGTAATAACAAATCCTGTCAGACCTTCAGCAGAGAGGAACAGGAAGAAAAACACACTATTAGAGCAATATGCAGAGAAAAACCAAAAAACAACTGGCTGGGAAAAGGCAGCCCAGAAGACAGAACTGCACCTGGACTGCTCAGCATTCCCAGCACGGGCTGGGAATTGTCCCTGGGAATGTTACAGCTCTGGGATACCTCTAGACAGCAGCGACCACAGTGGGGTCAGCAGTCTCAGGGATCAACCCACTCGAGATGCAGCTCAGATTTGGGATCAGCCCACAGTGGATCCACCAAAGGCTGTGGTTCCAAAGCCCTTGGAGCTGCAGTCCATGACTCCTGCCCTCGTGTCTCTCCTGCCTGTGGCTCCCAGCTGCCCTTTAACCCAGTCTCCATCCTCTCCCTCATGCCCAGGCAATGCCATGGTGGGACCACAGGTCCTGGCTGGTCCCTGAGGCCTCCAGCACAGCTTGCAGCAGCCACAGGAGCTGCTTTCCCTTCCCATCCCCTCTTTCCAAGGAGCAGGCACAGGAGGTGCCTTCCCTTCAGAAAATCACAACCTTTACTCAACCCTCTCCTTGGCTCTTCGTCCACAACTGAATTGAATGTTTCTCCAAGATGACCTCCTGATAAATCCCTGGTTTATCTCCCTGTAACAACAACACAGAGCAAACCAAACTGAACAGGCAACCAAATCCCCAGCTTTATAGCAAGGTTTAGAAACATTTCCAGATGCTTATTGGTCCCTTAAGAAATTTCTGAGGCTCAGGTCAAGTAGACCCAAGGCAGGAAGCTCCAAGTTTTAATTCCCTTTCCATCTACAAAACCATCAGGGTTTGGCTAACACAGTTCAGCCACCAGAGCTGTCTGGCCCTGGGAACAGCTTTCCAGTGAAAAAAAAAAGTGAATTTTCAGATGTGGAAGGTAAAAAACTCTACAGATTTATTTATATAAGTTTATAACAATAGGAGCCCTGTGTTGGCAGACACCTCAAGGAGACAGAAAGGTTGTTCCTGCCTCATATCCCAGAGTTTGTAAGATCCAAATGAAAATGAGTCAAGGTGGAAGGCACAAACACACACTTCGACATTAGGAGGCTTTTCACGGTGTGTAAATTTAATTACAGTGCAGATCATGCACTCCCAGAGCACATTCAGCCACTGACAGACACCCAACTGAGCATCTCCAAAAGAACTGGGGACCAAGATGAATGGATCTCTAAAAGTAACATCTCATACCAGAGTTTAATGAAGTGCCATCACAGCCATGATTGACTGCTGATATATGAGACATAATATTTTTTTATTGGACCGACTGGTACTGCCAGAGAGAGGAAAAAAAAAAGCTTTTAAAGCTCTTTGCCTCTGGAACACACCGAGGAAACTTCAGGCTGCACGTGGCATAGGTCTGAAATTGCTCTTCTGAGTTGAGTCACGTGTGTTAATTACAGAAAAAGGCAAAAGGGGTAATTAGCACCTGCAAAGCAAATCCCTCACTCGGTCGAGGAGGTGGGACCCTCAGTCACCACCTCTGTGACAGCAAGGAAGGAGCAGGGGGAAGGATGTGAGGAAAGCTGTGGCACCTCACAAAAATCAATGTCTCCACTGTGGCAGTTTTCAACCCATGTCCACCCAAACCTCCAGGCCCCCTCTTCCCAGAGGGAAAGGAAAAGGAGAAAAGGCAAAAAAACAGCTGAGAGAGAATGGCAAAGCAAACTCAGAGTGGCTAAATACTTGCATTTATTACTAACAAGATAAGAACTAAAATTAAGAAAACTAAAAAGTAAGAAATGAATCGGTCTTAAGAACACCTTTCTCCTCCTTTTTTCCAGCAGTTCCAGGGAGCAGGGAATGGGGGGTTGCAGTGGGGTGTTGGTTCTGCCATTGCTCTTGTCCTGTGGGTCCCCCCAGGGGCTGCAGGGGGGTCTGTGCACCCTGATGGTCTCCATGGGCTGCAGCAGGGGTGTAGCTTTGGGTCCTTCCCCCCCTGCTCCAGCGTGGGGTCCCTCCTTCTCCTCCTCCTGCTCCCACCTTGCTCTCTGTGTTGTTATCTCATGGCTGGAATTCCCAACTGCCCCACACTCCTAAATTCTTCACTCTGTGATCCCAGAGCTGGGACTGTGATTCTTAATTGGCTCAACTCTGTCCACCAGCAGGAGGTCCCTCCTGGCCCTGGCTGTCCTTGGCTCCACAGGACAGGGGAAGCTTCTGGCAGCTTCCAACAGAACCCACCCTGGTAGCCCCCCCTTCTACTAAAATTCAGCTACAGAAACCTATAACATCCAAGGAGTTTGGGGGTTCTCATGGCCAGAAGAGCCACAATTGTCAATCTATGATCTTTGACTTTCAGGGACACGCTGTGGGTCTGTGGCACAGAAGGGTGGGAGAGATGGTTTTGCACCGAGACCTCCCTCCACAACCAACATGCTTTTGTTTCATGTTGTCCCACTGAGAAACACCTTCAAGCTGAACCAGAGCAGGGGCCACTCAGCCTTGTTCCTCTTCCAGACCTCAGCAACTACTGCTGTGCCTGGAAGGATAGATTTCTCTATCACCAAATTTACACAAATATGCATTTCAGTTGTTCCAATAAAAGCAGCTCTTTCTCTTGATAAAACCTTTCCTCATCTGCATTGTACACAAACAGCCTCAAGATAAGCCTTTGATATTCCGTCTGCTGCACCAATTCCCAGGAAAGGGAGGAGAGAGAGGGTCAAGCAGGAACAAAGTTTTCTTTTGCCAGAAAGGGTGCTGCAAAGGAAGCTGTTTGGAGAGGATGAAAGAACGAGGATTCCCGTGCCCCAAGGACGAAGCAGCATCTCCAGCAGGTGGGAAGAGAGTTGCACTGAGAAACTGCAAAAAAAAAAAGCAGCTGTGCAAGGAGAGCCAGGGAGCAGAGCAAAGCAGAGAGGGTGGGAAAACTCCTTGGGAGGAATCACTGCAGCACTGGAGTTAAGTGCATGGCAGAGCTGAGACCCACATGGCTCTAAAGCCGAATTTAATGCCATTTCCCCCCCAAAAAATGGAACTCAGCTTAGCAGTCGACACTTGGGCACGTCAGGAACTCCTCACGTTTGGCCTCCTTTTGGTGCCCTCTCTCAGCAGCAGCATTTTCCTCTGCTTTTGAGTGTGTCAAGCAAAGAGACAAGCTGTTTCCATCGTGAGAAAGAGGCTGGAAAAGCCTAATGATCCTTAAAACCCAGGATGAAAATAAAAAAGGGTAACCAAATAGATGGGTGCGGACTTGGAAGGAAACAAGGGGCTTGTCTCACTGCTGCCTGTTTTGCACCTGCATCTTTCTTGGAAATGGGGCAAGAGGAAAAACCTGAGGCCTTCCAGGGGGGAGGGATTCCCAAAGGGGTGCCCAGCCAGGGCAAGGCTGTCAGAGGGGCTCCATCACCCCTCTGTGGAGCTCCCAGCACGTGGCACAGCCCAACCAGGGCAAGGAGACACCAACATCCCGCTGCATTCCTTGCCGATTTGTGCCGAATTACAGGGAGAAGAGCAGCCAAGAAATCCTGGGCAGAGCTCAGGACTGAGCTCAGCCACTGCTGGTGAGGAGGATGAAGTGGATTTAGCAGTGGGATACAACAAACCACATCGGCCAGCACTGCTGCAGCACCACAGCTCAGTGGATTCCCTTCCAGCAGGAGCTGAATGGTCCTGGGAAAGATTCCATTCCTTCCCTCCCTGTGTAAGAAATCACAGCTGACAGGGCACAGGGTTTAATCTCTGCTCAGGAAACTCCTGAGGGCTGCAAAAGGTGACTTAAAAATAATTAAAAAAGAAAGCAAGCACTTATATCCCACATAGCCATAAATAAGATGAACTCTCCAAAGGTGTTCCCCTCTCCCCTGACAAATGGATGGGGATCTGCAATGGGAAAAAAAGCTATAAAAATAATCACTACAGTCACTAAAAATCAGAGCTGGATGTGACTGCAGCAAAATAAAGGTGGAAGAGGTGTAATCTTCAGCAGGATTTGGATTCTGGCCCTTTCCAAGCTGAGTGCACGAAAATGCTGATCACCAGCACTGAAGCAGCTTCCCATTTTGTGCAAGTGTGCAGAATCATTCTGGATTCTAATTTTTGGGGGGAGGCCATCATGTTCAATGTATTCAGTGCCATTTCCTCCCTGCCTAGTGAGGGGATGTGTTCCTGAAAGTTTGAGCTGCCACTTAGGAGAGATGAAATGAAAGCTGCTTTTGGGTAATGAATGGAGCAGGCTCTGGGGAAAGCTCAGCATGGAACAAATTTCCTTCTTTTTTTTTTTCCTTCTTACACAACAAGGGAAACCTGGGGAGGGATACAACTTACAGCTTAAGATCTTAAATCTACCTAAGGACTGAACTGCCACCGTTGTCAGTGGGGGTTCAGAAAGGTGCATAACAAGGCACGTGGTGCCATCTGAGAGAATTCACTTTCAGCACTCACAGCATCAGAGAACCCCAGAAAGGTCTGGCTTGAAAAGGACCTTAAAGGTCATCTCATTCCAACCCCTCTGCCATGGGCAGGGACTCCACGTGGGGCCGGCAAGTAACAGAGCACCTGCAGGGTGGAAAGGGATCCCTGGAAAGGGGTGGTGGGGGACAACAGGGTATCTTCCCACATCTCAAATGGGCTGAGGTGCCTGAGTGTGAGGGGCAGCACAGCAGGAGCTCAGCCCAGCTGGGACGTCCACTGACACCCCCCCAGAAATGCCAAAATGTGGGTGTCCTCACGTGCCAGGGGCATCCCACCTGCAAGGAAGCTCTCAGGCTGGATAGCTGGGGCTGACAGTGACATTTCTAAGGGCCCTGGAGACACTCACTGCTCAGATGTTGGTTGTGATGGTGCAGATCTCCAGGTATTGACTGAAACCTCTGTCAAACACAGAGTCAAGGTTGGAGCCTCAAAGAAACGTCTTTTTAAAAGACACCCAATAGATTTCAGTTTCAAGAAGGAGACACGTAGTATTGATATCTTCAGCTTCAGACAACAATTGTATTTAAATAGATTTTTTTTTTGTCCCTTCCCTCTTGATGAGATGACAGAGATGAGGAGGGAAAAATACCCCAAAACAAACCCCTGTGGAGCTCATGCTCAGCCTCCCAGCTGCCAGGAGTAGGAACATTCCTGCTGAAAAAGGAATAAGGGGATCATGGGGGTGATGGCTCAGCAAACAGAGTCTCTACATTCAATTCCTTTGGTCTCTGCTCCACTTTAAATCGATGCAAACCAACAGAGCCAAGCCACGACAGCCAGCAGAGTTTATCAAAACAACCTCACCCACGCTGTTTGTCCGGTTCACCGGTGAAATGCATCACAAAATAATCCCAATTTGATTCTGAATTAGGAAATAATCCCCATTCGGTCGTAACACGCGAATTTAAATGCCAAGGAAGTGTAAATCTCCCATCTCCCAGCGATGCAAAGGGTGGAAAGGATAGTTAGTGACTGCCCCGGGGGTGAGAAATCCACCTAATGTGACTAATGGAGGAGTTTAAGGCTGTTAATGTCCACTGCTACAGCTGACTGGAAAAGTGACTTTGTTAATGGAAAGTACTTCAGTCCCTAAAATTCCTGTACAGGAATAGGTCTTTAAGCCCTGGAAGGACCATATATATCTCTAAGAGTGCTGTAGATAAAATCTGGCCCAATAAACTGCCAGTTAAGCAGCACTAACACGGCCTTTCCAGCCCCAAGCAACCCACAACACACATCCCTGCACAGGAAGACGTCCCTAAATTCACTTAACAACCCGACCATCCGAAAATCGCCCGACTGAGCGCTGATGTCACCCACGCCAACCTCCTACCAGGGCTGCACCGACTCCAGGGCACCACATCTGCATCCACAGGAGTGCGGCTATCAGAGGCAAGGGCTCTAAGGAAATAACACATCTGCTTCTGCCTCTTAACCTCACCTGCTCCCTGCAGCAGGTCAAGCCGTGCTCACTTGGGCTATTTCTGTTTGTGCAGATTGGCAATTATTAAACATAAGTGCTCTTGCTGTTAGAGCTCTTCCCTCATTAGGGTTTATGCATGAGGGTAAGCTGTTTAGAAGTGATTTGCAGCAAAGCTAGAGCCAGTAGATGTTCCTAATGAAGCTGGAGTTTCAGGATAAAAAATGTTGGTACTGTATTAATATCCTTATCATGAGGAAAACTTTGCATTTTTATTTACAGCTCCAGAAGCCTTTGGGTTTTCTAGAAACCCAGTGCTAAAGAAGTTTGGAAAACAAAGAAAGGGGCTGTCTAATGGTGCAAGGAGCATCCAGCAAACAGTGGCTTCGGAGAGCCCATCTTGTCCTCCAAACCTTCCCCAGGGCACTTCCTGAGTGCTGATGAATGAACTCTCCTTTCATCGTGGGTCTCCTGATGTGAAAGGTGAAGCTTGTGCCCAGGATGGTGAGTCATCCCAGAGAAATCCCTGGTGGCCAGGCACCAAGCCAGGCATGCTGTGGGCTGCTCCAAATGGGAATGGTGACAAGACTGCTCAGCTGGTGAACAGCCTTCCCAGCCATGGACAGGACCTCCCGGCCGTGGCAGTAGCTGTGTGAGCCCTGGGGGGAGGCCAATCTGACGGCTGCAATCACATCCCTGGCCCTCCCATACCTCAAAACAAAAGGTCTGAGTTTTCTCCCACTGCAGTCCTCTGGGATCTCGTTTTCAGAGGCCAAAGCATCTCCCCTCTTGGCTCAGTTTCCAGCCAGCTGAAGCTGTGAGAGCTCGTGACTTCTGGCAAACATCTGGGAGCATGGAAGGGAAGGAGCAGCGAACCAGCAAGCACCCAGCACTCGGAGGGAAACCCTCCTGGCTGCACAGGGCAGGAGGACAAATCAGTGCCATGGCATAGGCAGGCCTGACAAGGCTGTTTGTCTGTTCATCCATGCTCTTCATACCACCTGAGAGGCTAGAACTCCATCCCCTCCTGCTCTGGGCTCTCCGGGGATCCCCAATCCCTTCTAGTTTTGAGTTTGGCCCCAAACTGAGGGTTTTTCTTGGCTCTGTTTCCCAGTGTTTGATTCTTGCAGAGGAGCTTCCTCTTCTTTCCAATACAGAAGAGAGAAAGTTGATGAGAGCAGAGAACGGGGCTCTATTGAATCCCAGAACCTTTCCCAGGCACTGGAAAGCCACAGATCCACCTCCACGGAGCTGGTGTGATGCAGCAGGGATGCCACTCACAGCTGGGAAGTGGCACTGCCACCCTGGGGCTGTCGTGCTCTGAGGGCAGGACGTGAGCTACTGCCTTCACAAAACCAAGCTGGGTCCTGCTCCCCACCAAAACCCGAGGAACAGTTCTTGTTCTGACAATTTGACCCCTTTCCTGAATGTGATGCCACACAGAGTGTGGCAAATCCTCTTCAAGTGTGCTCGGCTCTGGTTTGGAAAAAAGTGATCATCGTATCTCAGGTCTCATCGATCTACACGGTGTCTGGTGCCCTTCCTCAGCCTGCCAATAAACAGGGCACTTGATGCTGAACAGGGAGATATTCCTGTCCCTCTTTCCTCTGCTCTCCATCTCCAGAAAGGATTTGTACCTACAATCTAGCTGAAAAACTTCCCAGTCCTACCAAAGCCAGCATATCATACGGAATATTGATTTTGACAAGTTCCCAGTCTTTCCAGTTGTTTGTGCTGAAGACCATGTGGCAAAGGGAAAAAGCTGCTATCCTTTTTTTTTTTTTTTTTAATTATTATTATTTTCTCCCCTGAAAAATGAATATAAACTCTGCCTGTTTGCCATTTCCAAGGCAGCCTCACAGTGGGTGCCTCTGGAGAGCCAACACACCTCTTCCAGGACGTGGCTCCATCATCTACTCACGCCCCAAAAGGCGCAGAACATCCCCCTGCTTTGCATCCCCCCAACTTCCACGGCCCCTCCTTGGAAAACCGAGGGAAGGAGAGACAAAGAACCACTCAGCAAAGTCACATCCCTAGGAAACAATGAAAGCAAGCACGAAACGTCACGGGGGCCCCACGAAACGCAGCACCCCCCGAATTTGCATTCCCTGGGGCTCTCCCCCCGCTGCTGATCCTACAACAAGGAGGAGTCTGACCCGGAACGTCCCTAAAGTGCTGCAACACGGGGGAAATGCACCCCCACACCAGGCAGAGTTCTCTGTCCATGGTCCCACCTGCATCCTGATGCTGAATGTTTGGCAAAAAAAAAACCCTTTTTTAATATATATATTCCCCGAGGCTCATCTCGTTTTAAAATAGATCACCATTCCCATCCTCTCCGGAGTTTTCCCGCTGGAGACGGAGCTCTGGGAAGCAGGGAGGATGTGATAATGATGGTGTGAATGCCCCTGCTGACACACTGGTGTGCTGGAGTAACGCGCTGCTGGAAATAGCCTTAAATATTCCACATAGCAGGGTTTTTTTTTCTGCAGATGCTGATTTTTTTTTTTGCCTATTTTTCAATTTTGATTTGTTGTGCCCTAAATAAGAGTTTCTACAATATATATATTGTTGATTATACATGTCCTCTGAAGAGTTTCAGTGTTATAAAGAAATGAGACTTTTAGAGCTACCCAAGCACAGGGTTGGCCAACTGGTTCTCCTGAATAAAGTCAGTCATGCATTTATACAAGTATAAATCTGATAAATCACACCCTCAATGGTACACTGAGGCTTTGTGGCCAGGCCTTTGTTAAATACATGTTGTTATTGCTGAAGGATCTCTGTGCTGGATGGAGGAACTAGTCTTGAGGATTCTCGTGAGTCCTTTCACCAAAACCAGACTTTTCTTTTTGTTTGTTTAAAATATATTTATATCCCTTCCCACATTCTTAATCAATGACAAGAGGAAAGAGATGCAGACACAGCTGACGTGGTTGTCCTGTGAGCTTAAATTAAACCAATTTTTCACAGTGGTCCCATTTCCAGCCCTTACACTCAGACTGACAAAGGATCAGATCCAAGCTGTTTATTCTTTTCCACCACAAATCTATTTCCTGGCTAGAGCAGAGTAAAACTCTGAAGAAAAGCAAATTACACCAGCTGGGCAGATTTGGTGAATTCAAGGAGCTGGTGGTCCGAAAGCACCCGGAAACCACCAATAGAATTACCCACATCTCATTTTCTAGACACACACTGAAAAACAAGTGTCTAATTTGTAGCCCTGCAGGCCAAATTACCTTAAATACTCCCTTAAAGAGGCAAAGTGAGGAACAAGAACCTAAAAGGGATTACTGTGCATTTACACCTCAGCCAACACCTTCTCTTCGAGCTGCTCAGAGCTGCCCCGGGGCAGGAGGCAGGTCTCTGGTGAGTGTGGCCTCATGGACTACAGCAAATGAGACTTGCCCAAGTCGCTTTTTCCACCCCTGGAGATGGTGAGAGGCCGAGGTGAAAGTTTATAACAGCAATTAGGAACCACATGGCTGCAACAGTTTTATTGCACTGAACTTGATCATCCACTCGCTTGGAGTTTTCTCAAGGGTGCAGCAATAAAAATTAGCACAATAAATTATAAGGAAAAAACTCCCCAAACTCAACCAAACCAAACTCTTCCGAGCCATCATAAGTCCCAGAGCCAGGTGGTTATGAGAGCAGAGCTACTTTTGATCTAAAAATGACCAACAAATGAAGCTGAGAAACACAACAAAGAGGGATTTTCTCAAGCATTGAAGCACTCCAGTATTAGTCACCTTGCAGATCAGTGCTGATAAGGAGCATGTGAATCTTTTTAACCCACCAGTATGAACCAGATCCCAGAAGCATTAACACAACAGAATAAAAGGGTTGAACAGCAACCAGTCACAGGATTGCACTTGTGTTGTCCCAAAGCTCTAGGGGTTTGTGCTCATTGACAACAACCATCGACCCAAGAGCATCAGCAGAAGGGCTCAATCCTGTCACCACTTGCACGTTGAACTTTAGCAGATGCATGACTTCCCCCTCTGCAGGATCTGGCCCCAGAGGATCTCCTCATGCCAACAATCTTTAAAGAAATGGGATTTTTGCCATGGGCTTCAGTGGAATTGAGAGTTGGAGCAGCTCCAGCAGCTGATGGGAATACTACCCCCTTCTCCTTTCCCCTGCTCCAACCCTGGACATCAGCTAGTTGTTTTTTTTTTTTTTCCCTAAGGCAAACTCTGCAGAATCCCAAGAACTATTTGCCTGGTCATTTTTTTAATACTTTAATCAATTTTCACAGCCTGTTCTTCCACCAAAAAAAAA
>VXAU01001433.1:2551259-2620551 GCA_013399695.1 Formicarius rufipectus | reverse complement strand
AAATTAAAAAAAAAATAGAAGTCTTTGGCAATGCAGATGGCTGGGTGGCTTGTGGTGACAGCCAAAAAAACCCACTGAAATAAGTCCATTTGTCTCATTTCTTGAGGGGCAAAGGGAGAGGGAAGTGGAGGTGAGTGATGCAGTGACACATCTGGGTCAACTTCCACTATCTGAGGCTCAGCTTGGTTGGTCTGACTCTGCTTTAAAGTCAGGTTGGATGGAGATCTGAGCAACCTCATCTACTGGAAGGTGTCCCTGCCCATGGCAAGGGCACTGGAATGAGATGATCTCCGAGGTCCCTTCCAACCCAGGCTGTGATGGTTCTACGACCGGAGCCGCTGTCACCAGCGCAGCAGAGCAAACAGAAGTGCCTTGCAACAAAGTACCCACGGCACAAGCCAGTTTCAGCAGGCAACATCACCCAACCCAACAGGGTGCTGATGAGGGAAACTCTCCTTCCAGAGAGAAGACAAGGGTAGGACAAGGTTAGAGGCAAGAGGGAAACTCAGCCACAGCCAGCAGCCAACCTCCCTGCCACCCGAGCCTGCTCGATGAGAAACACACTCACTAGACATCAAACGCTGCAAGGCAACAAACTGCAAGCACAAAGCGTCGGTGAAACCATGGAATCACAGAAAGGTTCGGAAGGGACCTCAAAGACCACCCAGTTCCAACGCCCTGCGTTGGGCAGGGACGCTTTCCACTAGCCCAGGTGGCTCAGAGAAGTGTGCACAGAGAATCAGCTTCTGCACACACGTGTGTGTTTGTGTGTGAGTTGTCTGTATGTATTTGTATGTATTTCTATGTGTCTGTGTGTGTCTGTAAATGTGTGTTTGTTTGTGCGTGCACGGACAGACACACCGCCAGGACAGACAGCCCCGTCCGCTCATCCCGCACCGAGCCACGACCCACCTGCGGCGGGGAAGGGAAAAGCACTGCCCCAAGCGTGGAAATCGTACCCCGAAGGGACCGGGCAGCCAGAAAGCACTGCCTTCTGAGAACTCCCAGCTTTGGCTCGTTCCTGACACGGTTGCACCCACTCGGGGCTGTGCTGTCCGCGGAACTTGCGGCGGGCAGCCTGGAGTGGGGTCCCAGCCCGGAGCCCCCTGCCCCGCTGCTGAACAGCCCCGGGCAAATCTCACCCCGCCATCCCCACTTTTGGGGCAGGCTTGCCCTGCAGGGACTCAGCAAGCCCTCAAACAGAAACCACGGCAAGCCCAAAGCCGGGCTGCAAACCCGAACGGTGAGGAAACCGAGAGCCACTTGTGAAATAAAGCGCTAAAATCCCAAAGGGAATTCTCCCCCGGCTCGCGAGAGGCTCTCGCTCCCGACGAGGACGCTCACCTGAATAGAAGGAGAACTGACTATTTCCTAAGATAGAAAACAGCTGGGTTAGAGAACACCTGGGTTACCGGGGGTGGGTAGGGGGAAGCGGACGGATCCACCTGCGCTCCGCAAGTTGCCCAAAGTTTGCCGGCGGCGGCTCCGCCGCAGGTCGCCGCTCACTCACCGCGGACAGGAGGCAGCCCAGCAGCAGCACGGCGACTCCCAGCACCGCAGTAGGTCCCATCCCGGTCCGGTGAGTGCCCATCCTGGCCGGGTGAGTGCCCATCCCGGCCGCGGGCAGCGCTCCGCTCCCTGCGTCGGGCTGGGCGCATCCAGCGGGGCGCGGAGGAGGAGGAGGAGGACGAGGCAGCAGCAGCAGCAGCCCCAGCTCCGGCTCCGAGCCCGCTGCTCTCCCGCACCGCCTCCTGCGTGGGGCGGACCCGGCACCGCCCCCCGCCCGCCCAGGTACGGCCGTGCCCGGGGAGGCGATGGTGCTGCTCGGGCTGCCGCTGGCCTCGGCTTCCTCACCCTCTTCCTTCTCCCTTGTTGCACCCATTTCCTTCCTTCCCTTTTCTGTTTTCTTCCAGCTTCTTTTGTCCTCTATTGATTTAGCCTTCTTTTGCCTCCTTCCCCTCCCCTCCGCCACCCTCAACCCCCCCCCTCGCCTCTGTTTTCCCGTCTTTTCCCTTTCTTTCTCTGTTCTTTCCTCTTTCCCTTCTCACTGTCCTCTTCCCTTTTCATTTTTCCCTTTCTATTTTCCCATTCTTTCCCTTTTATTTCCCCTTTTCTCTCTTTTCCCCCTCTTCTCCATCTCCTCCCCCATTCTCTCCTATTTCCCACTTTGACATTTCACTATTTCCCCTTTTCATCTTTTTTTTTCTTTTCTGTTTCTCTGTTTTCATCTTCCTTTATCTTTTCCCCTACATTCCCTTTTTCTTTGTCTCCCCCATTTGCCCTTTTACTCATTTCCCCTCCTATCTACCCCTTTTCCATTACATCTCTTCCTCTTTCTCTTCCCTTTTCTGTTTTCCCCTTCTCCCTTTATTTTCTTACCCTCCCTTTCTTTTCATTCACTTACTTTGTTAAATGCTAATTTTTCACGTTTTGATTTTTTTATTTTTTTTTTAAATTTTTAAGCATATCAGTAGGTTGGAGAGAAATCAAGGCTGAGGACATTGAGCAAAGTTTGATTTTCCATTTTCCCTCTGGGATTCCTCCAGCTCCCGAGTGAGAAGATTGCAGATGCACAGCCTCTCACAGTGCAACAGCCTCTCAACTCTCTGCAGAGCCTGGAGGTCCCTGCTGGGTTCAGCCCTGAGGGACACTGAGGAGGGTGATGGGAGATGGCACTTGGAGGGCACAGGAGGTGTCCCAGTATTTCCATGAGCATATTGGGTTGAGCTGGGCTGCAAATGTAACCAGGAAAGAGAGGGGTGGCTGCTTGTGGCATTTGGCTTCCCCTGAAATTGCTGCATGGTAAGAAGGGGTTAAGTGGGCCAAAGTTTGCAAATCCAACCCAGCTCAGTGCTCTCTGTGTCCTCTCTCTGCTCTTCTCTCCAGAAGGAGCACAGTTCCACACTGCAGGTCAGTGATGTGGTATCTCTGGATTTCTCAGTTTGGAAGGACAGCTCATGCCCAGACTGACCTTCATTTTTAATGAAAATGTCGAAGTCTTTCCCTTCTCCAGCACAATGGGGAGCATTTAATTTTAATAGTAAGGGCAGTGCTGCTTTCAGCTCAAGGAAAACCATAGGTATAAGCTTGCCTTAAGATGAAAACCCAAACAAATTCTATGAATTGAAGTGATAAGAAGAAAAATAGCATCCTCCTTGCTGTTCCTTTCTCCCCAACTCTGCTACGTTTTCAAGCTCAAACAGATGGATGGATTTGTTGTATGGTAAACCACCTGCCAAGGAAAGAAACTAAAATTCTCATATTTGGAAGGCCTTGGAGACAGCTCCCTAATTTCAGGCTGTTCAACTTACTGTCACAACGAAGAAACCTGCCATTTTTAGGGGAAAGTCTTCATAGTTAAGATCCTAAAGATATATCCAGTCTTTGTCTCTTGTTAACAAACCACTAAACCATCCACTTCTTCAAGATAACCTGCAAAGGGGGAGGAAAAAAAAAACAGTTTAGTATCTTTCTTCCCGCTTTTCTGGAAAGACTTGTGGTTTTGTTGATGTTGGGAAGACTTTTCTCCCTCTTCTTTTACATTTGATATGAAAAATACAAGTTCTATCCCTTGTTTCCCATTGTGGGCCTGATCATGGCTTCTAATTGCCAGTGTGAAAAGAGGCTGAAGATGTTAATTATATCAATTAGTTGAACATGCAGCAAAGCTATTTAAAGCTCAGTTTGGATGGCAAAATGACAGGGGCATGGCCAATTAGCTGGGCGCTGCATCTCCCCACCAATAATAGCCGCTCTGTGTTTCCTTATTTCATTTATTCCTGCAGCCTGAACACTTCCAAATAGCCTGATAAGGACAGAGTTCAGAGGGGAGGATGGGGAGAGCAAAGGTATTGGCAGATGCTGCTCTTTAGCTTCTTTGCAGAAATCTTGAAGGGCTTTTGTCTCGTGATGGTGATTTTACAGGAAAAGTCTGAACCACTTTCCAGTCGTGCGTTTTGCCCTGTGGACTGTGCAGGGTGAAGGTCCACCTTGTCGAAAGTCCTGTGGGTATATTGTGTTAAGGGTATGGAAATCTGGCAGAAAATAACCCCCCCTTGAGTCCCAGCTGGCCCTCAGAGGGGCTTAATTCTTGGTTTTAACCAGTTCAGCACCGAAGTCTGGCTGTGTTCAATCAGAGCTTTTCTGAGCACAAGTTCACAAAGAGTTTGGTTTCTATGCTATAGATGTGGCTCAATAAGAACTTGTGTGAGCTCAGAGTCACAAATAGTGCAATTTACTAATCCAATGAGTTCAATCAGGACTTTCATAGTCCAGATTCCCAAATGGTAGGGACTATTTAGTCCCTATCTAGACTATAAAGTAACAGGAAAGCAGCTTCAGGATTTTCAGTGATAAAAGCACTAACTGCAGAGTGTTAATATGTAGAAAGTATAGTAAATATGTAGAAATAATTATGTAGAAAGTATAGTAGTTATGTAGAAACTATACTAAACATGTAGAAAGTAATACTAAGTATACTAAATATGTAGAAAGTATAATAACTGAGATCTATTATTCATATATATATAAATATATATATAAATATTCCTGAGTTTGCTGCAACACAGTTGGAGGCTCAAAGCTCACCTAAAGGTGTCCATTCAGGGGAGGGGGAGAGACACAGTCCACTGACTAATCCTGGGCAAACAGGGTTGATCTCCCTCTTCCTTTCTGTTTCTTCTTCACCTTCTATTTTCCTCGAGCTCCTTTTCTTTCATGCTGTAGTTTCTGTCCGTTCCCAAAGGGGTGGAACAGCGTTACAGATGGGTTTTGGTGACTGTGGTCACACAAGTAAGGCATGTCCTCTCTTCTCTTCCTTTGCATCCTTAGGGGTGTGAAAGTTAATATGCAAATGGGGCTTAACGAGGGTCTTGGCTCCTTGCAGTTGGAATTTATAGTTGATACAACAGATAAACCCTTTGGTCCCTCTCCACCCACCGAGGCAGCAGTGAAGGCTGCCTGACCTTCTCCAGAGAATCTTTGCAAGCGTCCTTATCTCCTGAAAGGACCAGATTTACAACCAGGGTGTGATGCACAGTGAGGGGGAGTGAAGCTGATGGCTGGCTCAGAGCTGGGGGTGCTCTTCTGGGCTTCACTGGAGGTTGGGAGGTCTCTGCTTCCCTGCAGACATCATCCCCTGCTTAGTCTTTGCCCGAGCCAGGTGCAAGATAAGCGAGGAGGGGCCCACCTCATGTTTTTCTCCACCAGCCTCATCAATCCTGCACTGACTTCAGCCAACTCCAAAAACAGCTGATAATTTCTCACAAGGCAGCAAAGGAACTCCACGGGGTCAGGAGAAGTCTTTTGGTTTGATTTACACCCACCTCCTGCTCATTCCGTCCCATGCCCTCAAATCTTACACTGCCAGTATCAGTGAGCACAGATTCCCTTCTCCATGAGGTTCAATATTCTGGATCAGTCCCTTTATTGCAGGCCAAAAAGCCCCACACCTGGAGCCTGTGCCACACCTTTGGCATAGTTTTTCCCCTCTTCTATACCTGTTCTTGTCCCTGTTTATCCTCTTTTGGACAAGAACGAGAGCCAGAAGTTCTCAAAACTTCGGTGCACAGTGGGTTTTTTGGTGTGACAAAGTGATGGTCGTGGTTTAAACCTTCATTTTTTTGCCTTGGGTGGGTGGGATCAGGAACATTTCCAGGAGTTAAGCTGACTTACTCCTGCATTCCCATAGCCAGGGGTATTTCCCCCAAAAGGATGGCTGTGTTCTGAGCTTCCTTCTGTGTAAGTCACTGAGATACCTTGTGGGAGATTTTGCTTCCCTTTCCGTGAGACTGTGCTGCAGCTCAGCTCCCATTTGGATGTGCTGCTGGCAGGTTGGGGCTCCCCCCACCGTGTTTGCCTTTGGCATCTCCCTGGAAAAGCCTTTGATGAGCTCCAGGAGTGTGATGGGAGGTTGGGAGGGTGGCAGCTGCCTGATGCTGAACAGGTTCCCTGTTAACAAATTGTTATTGCAGAGTCAAAGGCTTCCCCCCCCCCTCCCCCTAATCTCAGTCACGAGAAATTCAAGAAAGCCTTGGTCAAATTCCTCTTCAAAACACAGTTACCTCAGTGGTCACTGTCTTGGGTTAGTGCATCTTTGTGGCTGCCTTAATTCATTAGCATAATTTAACCATTTTCCTTAAAGGTAATTAATGTTGGTGCTGAGGCATCTGTCGTAAAATGGTTTATTTCTCTGAATGCTGCTTGGGAAAATATCATACAAATGAAAGAGATGTTGGGGGAGACTAATAGTAGAGGTGAATAAAAGCAAGTAGGTTGTTTCCTGCCTGTGCTTTTCGCCTCTCTGCCCCTGGCAATCAGAAACACAAAGACTAATAACAGCAGTGTCTAGAAGGACAATATTTGAGAGCTGATTCATGTGCTGGTTTGCTGAGGGCTGGATTTGTTGTTCTGTGCCCTTGGGGTTATGTTCCCCATTTAGCTTTCCCTCCAAAGCCAACACAATGCATCTGTTCTGCTTTCCACTTTGTGACTTTATTTGAATACAGCGATGGCATCACATTCCATAAACAGAGGGCGAAATGAATTTCTGTGTATTATTTGCTTTGGGATTAGAGGCAGGAAAACATTCGCTGGGGTGTTTTGCAAGCAGGACAATTATATCCCCCTCCAGGACTTTATTATTTGCAAACTGTAGCATAAACAGTTGGTGGTTTCCTGTGGTTTAAGTCTCCTTATTCAGTGTGGTGTGCAGATACAAGGGTGGCCCTGAGAGAAACCTGAAGCAAGTTGACCACAAGCCAGCAGGGCCGAAAGCTCAGACCTTCTTCCCTTTCTGTCTCCAGCAGTTTTCCAGTGAAGTTCTCCTGGAAATCTCCACCTGCCTGATGACATACCCTCCTAAAGCTCTGAGGGCAGCAGGGGTGGAGATGTCAGTGCAGAACATGGAGCATCTGAAGAGCAGGAGTGGGATATTTCAATTAAAAGGATCTACCTGACACAAGCAGGCTGCAATCTTGTCCTTGGTGTCTGGGACAAGGGCAAATTATGCAGTTCCTGATGCTCACCTCACCCTGTAAGCTAAAGATAGGAATAATTACCTACCAAACTCCCAAGAGAGTTAAGGATTAATTGCTTCACAATACTCAACATTTATTTCCACACAATCAAAGCCACTGGGAGCAGAAAAAAGAAGCTTTGCAATTGCTATTACATATCCACAGAGACCATCCACTCACAAAATACTCAGGAAAAACAGTTTTCTTATAATAATTTGTAAAAACAATCTTATTTATATTTGGGCAGAAAAAGAGAAACTCAGGAAGAACAAACCAAAAAAAAAAACCAAACTTGTGCAAACAGCCAAGCAAGCAAGAACTTTCCCTGAGCTCAAGATGGCATTCTGCTGGAGCTGGAATGAATTCAGGTGAGTGGAGCCCCACACGTTGTTAAACCAGCACTATTTTCACGGGGAACACTGTAAAGCTGCTCCAGGGTACGTGATGTGCCAGAGGCTCAGAGTTAAAAGGGGCTCTGCCTCTCCCTCTTGGCTGCTCTGCAGAGCCAAGGAGCAGAGAGGAGGCACTGAGGGCACTGCTGTGTGGGCAGAGAGCTGGTAAAATATCAAAAACAGCATGGCCAGAAGGAGCAGGGCAGTGATCCTTCTCCCGGACTCTGCCTGGGTGAGGTCACACCTTGAGTTGTGTGTCCAGTTCTGGCCCCTCAGCTCAGGAGAGAATTTGAGGTGCTGGAGCAGGTCCAGAGAAGAGCAACGAGAGGTGACCTCCTCACTCTCCACAACCCCCTGAAGGGAGGGTGTACCCGGGTGGGGTTGGGCTCTTCTCCCAGGCAATAGGACAAGGGGGCAGGGCTGGAGCTCTGCCAGGGGAAATTCAGGGTGGATATTAGAAAGAAATTCTTTCCAGACAGAGTGACCAGGCATTGGAATGGCCTGCCCAGAGAGGGGGTGGATTCACCTCCCTGGAGGTGTTTAAACTGAGATTGGACGTGGCACTGAGTGCCCTGATCTGGGACAGGGACTGGAGTTGGATCAAGGGTTGGACTTGATGGTCTCGGAGGTCTTTCCCAACCCAATCCATTCTGTGATTCTAGGACTGTGTGAAATCCGAATATCAGCACCTCTACACCCTAATTTCTTAAGATGAAGGGTGCCCAGGGAAGGTGGATTCCCTCCCAGGTTGTGGCCACCATGAGGAAACATTTGACCCTCGCTGGGGAGAGACATCAGTCTTCTTTACCACTCACAAAGACTTGTGTGGCAGCAGAAGGCACGTGAAGAAGGGAAACCAACTCAGTGACTGACGCCAGAGATGACACAAGCTAAAAGTTTGGGATGAAACACTCTAGAGAGGGAGATAAAACCTCCACCTTCTCATCAGAGAGTGTGACACAGCTGATGCTCTTGTGGAGGAGGCAGGAAGTGGAAGGTGTTACACAGCCGGGTCCAGCACAGGGAGGATTTGCCACTGGGGCCCAGAGATCACACCCCAGTTTTTGACTGGGTGATGAGAACCTCTGTTGCCAAGAAAATGAACTGTGATTCAGGCTTTACCAGAGGAAAGGAGGAATTTCTAGACTCACGAGTTGTTGTGACAAATTCTGGGAGCAAATATTGTAAGGTGTGAGCTGGAAAGTGCAATGGGAAGGGAGTAAGAAATTCGTGGCTCTTCCTGAGGTGCCTGCTTTGACCTGCTCATGGCACTTTAGGGATTGGTTTGGTGGTGGACTTGGCAGGTTTGGATGATCTTAGAGGGCTTTGCCAAACTGCACAATTCCAAGGTTCTATAATTCTATTCCAATTCTATTCTAATTCTAAGATCCTAGCTTTTATACACCTTTGGCTTCACCAGCCACGGGCAAAATCTCCAGAACCTCTGAGACTGGATGTGCCTGAGTCTACTGGGAGCCTGAAACTGGTTTTGAGAACCTTGAACTCTCACACTTGTCTCATCAAAAATGGAAGCATGAAAAGACAGCATTTCAAAATTCAGCGTCTTCGCTGCCTTCACACTATCAATGAACAACTGCATGGTCCATCCAGCTGGTTTATGTGAGTGCTGGAGCCCTGAGGGGTCTGGCAGAGCCCTGGGGGGCAGTGGCTTCTGCCCTATCGCTGGGCAGACGCTGGGAAGGAGGTGGAGTGCCAAAGTCAGTGCCCAGCAGAGCAGCTTTGGCCACACTGCAGAGCACTTGTCTCATTTTTTTCACCCACTGGGCTGAGTTACCACTTTCTCTTTTCTAAGTCCAGCTCCAGCATAAAGAAAAGTCCATCTGGAATCCAAAGCACTGGACAGACACCAGGACACTCACTGGGTCCAAAGAAGGGCAACAAGGGTGGGGAAGGGTCTGGAGGGGAGGCGTGTGAGGACATATTCAATGATCCTGAAATTCTGGGATCAGCCACAGAGGCTCCTGTGAGTTTTTTTCCCTTTTTATTTTATATTTTTATTTTCCACTGCTCTTCCCAAAGGAGCAGGAAACTCAAGCTGCCTCTTTGGCACACAGAGGGGGAGCTCTTTCACCTCAGCAGGCAGCAGCCTCGGTGTTTCCAGCTGTGTCCAAGCCGGCTGCTCCCACAGGAGCAGGACCCTCGGCCAGCCCTGCCCCACGCCCATGCCCGCGGGCATCCCTGGGGCAAACAGCATGGAAAACACGGGGTTTTCCTGGATCCCAGGACTCAGGCACAAGGATGGATGGATGACAGGGAGAGGGAACTCCGAACTGAGGGGGGCGTTTCTAGCGGCTGAGTAAGAAAACAGCCTGAAACTTGCTGGCTGGTTATCATAGATCTATGAAATCTGGTTGTTTCCAAAGGAAAAAGAAGGAAAAAAGAGATCAGAGACTATCTGAGTAGTTCATTTGAAGTATCTGCCTGTCTGAGGCTCATTCTCTCACACCCCAACCAACCCACTGACACTGCAAAGAAAGAATTTTTACCACTGCCTGATGCTGCTTTTGGCAGTCAGTGAACACCCCTTGTCAGGCTATGGATTTGCCTCTTGTTGGTTTAGCTGGGATATCCCTTGTTTCCAGCACGGGGCTCCTGTTCAAAATCCTCCTTTCAGCAAAGGAATAACAGCTCTGCTTGTCCCTTTTCACTCACTCATAACCTCTTGGAGAGAAAGGGTCCAGCCAGGTGTGAAGGTTGGGAGCTCTTCCTCCAGCCCTTCTTGCTGTGAATCAGATTTAAAGAAAGCCTGACTGGCTGCTGCAGTTCATTTCTCTTGGCTGAGCTGATGAATCTCCCAGGGTTTATGCTGCTCATTTGATCCCCTTGCCTGATGCATTCCTTACATATCAGCTGCCTCCAGGATATATCTGAGCAGGCAAATTAAGCATCCTCACTGTATGTCAGCACAACATTACAGCTGCTAATGGAGAGAAGCGTTATGTTCTAAGCCCCTTCAACACACACGAGAAATCAAACTCCATTTCTGGGGGGAATAAGAACTGACAGTACATTCTCCTGAGTTAATGCTGTCTGGGAAGGATTTGTCTCACATAAATGAAATTTTCCAGATAATTTTGGTGACTGTGTTTTTGTTTTTTTTTCCCCTCCCCGACAACTCTTCTTTCTTTGTCAGGAAAAAAAATAAAAATAGATCCATGCCCACAATGTTCCAGACTGACTGTGCAAAGCAGGGAACCCCTCTCCTAATCCAGACTAAATCGTGTTAGATTTAACTGGATTGCCAACAACTGATTTTCCATGGCTCCTGCCTCTTCCTGCCAATGCCACAATGACACCCCAGCCATGTCCCTCTCTCATTTTCTCTACGAAGAGGTGCTTGACAGCGAGAGATTTAAAGTGTGTGGCGTTACTTTGATGCCTGTGAATTGTGACCCTCTTTGGGAGGTTTGGCACTCGCTTTTGCAAGGAGAAGGATTTTGAAGCTGTGGATGCTGCTGTAACCATCTAGAAACTATCTTTCCATGGACAGCTGACACTATCCAAGGTGACATAATAGATGTTGAGGGGAGTGAAGCATCAGGCTCCAGTGCTTTTGAGTTAAGATAAAGGCACTGAATTTATGAAGCTTTCCTGCTGTGGTGGCTCAGTGTTGATGTCTTCTGTATCACCTGGTGCCTCTGGAAGGGCTTTCACCAGGGGTGACTGACCTTCCTGAAGGGCAGAAGAGTTTGGTGCTGGATTTTTCCTCCCAGGTTCTGCCTTGAACTCGTGTATCAAAGGCCTGGCACAGCCCCAGTGAAGTTCACCAGGGTTCAGTGAAGCTTTATTTGCTGTAACAGAAAACATGACCCTTGGCATTTGTAACATCAATCTTCTCCTTCAGCACCACCTTATCTCCCTGTTTACACTCAGCCCTCTGTTCTTACAGTGTCTTCTCCTCTGTGTTCACCCTCCAGAGCAGAGCAGTTTGCCCTATTTGAGGTGCACTCTGAGTCATGCACTTTTTGGTCAGCAAACAAGTACTTTGGCATGGGATAGCAAAGAGCAATCCCTCGTGCTCCACATCTTGTGGGAGTGGCATCCCTGTGCTGGTTTCTCTCCAGCTGGAGATAACCTGGAAGCTGGGCTGCAGGTGGCTGGCAAAGGGATAAATATCCTGATGCAGACTTTGAGATCAGCATTCATGGGTATGCTTAAGGGAAGTTTTGCTCTCAGGAAACCAAATTTTTGGTCACAGGTGGGACGTGGGATTGACCTTTTGTCTGACCCCACTAAGATGCCTCCATCTTCAGGCACTCACTGCAAGATTCCCAGGAGAAGCTGAGGGGGGAAGGGATGGATGTGTTTTGCACATGAAACAACCCACTGCCAAGTGCAGCTGGACTAGAAAGCTTCCAGGATCTTTTCCCTCTTTAATGGTATCAGTTCTCTGAGGGTGAATTCAAAGGCAGCTGTGCCATGCCTCACCCAGGCTGGGGAGGTGAGTGGGTTGTGCTCACTGTGCACTGAGTCATCCCCATCTTGTTTAAGTGCAGCTCACCAATTTTCCTTTGTTTACGTGTGTGTGTGTGTTCCAGGCAGATCAGATGGATGATGCAGCCGGCTCTGGAAACTTCCTGCATCCACTTCCCACCCAAGTTTTCCAGCAGTATGGGTGGACACCACAGGACACAGCTTCAGACACTCAGAGACAGCTTGAAGGTCTAAAGATATCCTGATTTTACCATTTATCCACAGCCAGGTCAAACCAAGGTTCTCTGTTAATGTGAGTATCAAGGATGACTATGGAGTATCAGGCTGCAATCAAGTCCAAAATGTAATTCAGTCTCCCAGCTTGCTTCAAAGTGAAAAAAAAAAAGAGGAATAATTTTAAACAATGTAAAGCTAACAAGGAATCTCTTATATGGGAGTTCTAATCAGCTAAGGCTTTGCTTTAAGAAATTATCCACAATCAGGGAAAAAAATCATAGACTTGGTCTAAATTTCAGTCACTCAAATCCTATTGAAGTTGGGAGGGTTATGGTTAGTGCTTAAGGATAGGTGTTTATTCAAACTATTTCCTGTTTGAGGACTTAGTCAGGCCTCTCCTGAGCTGGGTCAAAAGTGTCCCAGAGTAGATAATTAGGACTGTATATCAGAGCAACCAGTTGGGTCCAGACAAGGGTCAAACATCACACTGAGAATAAGATATCAATAGTGACTGTGTCCCATCATGTCTCTGCTGTCAGAACATGCCATGTTTACAACCCACAGGCTGTGGAAGACACTTTTCAAGGAACGTGGCTGGTTTTGAGTCTTCAGAGCAAGCAGGGTGAAATTTGTTTCACCTCAAGGTGGAGCGATAGCATCTATACCTCCTCTGACAACCACCTCTCCTCCCTGATGGAGTCCTCATCGTGGCCATGGGCTTCAAAGTGGGCTGGATGCAGAGAAGCTCACCCCAGCAGGATGAATTTCACTGGGAGGAAATATCAGGGAATTTCCAGGGAATGTCTCCACAGGGGAGGTCCACGAGGGTGGTCAGGAGGGCAAAGCTCAGCGTCGCACGCGTTCCACTTTCCACGCCGTGCAAGGCTCGGTGTGTTCCTGGACAGCAAAAGAGCCCTGCCATAAAAAGGCAGTATTTGCCTGTGTTTCTTTAGCTGTGGCCCCAAAAGCAAACACACTCCCTTGTCAGGGCCCAGCCTGTAAACAGCCCAGTGTTATCACAGCGCACCCCAGTCCGCATCTTTAGATAATCTGACTTTACTGGAGCCGCCTGTGTCTTTTCCACATAAAAAGACAGCATTGCCCCCTTATACAACCTCTTTGTTGGGCTTTCTGGGTGGAATTGGTTTGCTCAAGAGACAATGTTATTTGAGATTCTCCATCATAACCCTGTAAGTGTGGCACACACGGTGCAGGATCTCCAGGAGCTGCAGCACATCTGTGCTTTCCTGCCCGGACACCTGAGGCTGGGCAAAGGATTGTGGCTTTACCAAGCTGTGGGTGCAGTCCCTGAGCTTTGGAGCATCATGTTGCAGGTGTTCATTTGTCTCCTCAGGCTTTTGGAAGTCACTGAGAGTTTAAGCCCTTCCAGGCGTGGAAGGGTGTAGATCACCCAGATGTAAACAGCTGAAACAAGTCAGACAAACCCCTACCAAACACCCCCTGTCCTTCAGCAGTAACACAGCTCAGGGTTGGCAAGTTCAGGTGGAGAATCCCAGGCTGTGAATGTCTAAAGCTGGGTGACCAGTTTCCCTGGGCTTCAGGGCTTTGTGGGAATAGGTTAACAGAAAGCACAGGTGGGACCCCCTTTACTTGACCCCTTTGCTCTGCTCTGGAAGTGCTCAGTGATGGCTGGTGATGTCTCCTTCAGACGGGCCCCGTGCTCTGGTTTTGGTCATGTTTTTGGTCACTTCAGGCATGAAAATTGTGGCCTGAATGGAAATCTTGAGCCTGAAGTGCCTCCAGACCCTGTGTTGTTGAGGGGTTCAGAACTGGAGCAGTTCTTCAGCCACCTCAGCAAACTGACACTTCTTTTTCTCCCTTCAGTGTGGTCAGAGGTTGGATTTATTTCTCCATCCATAAAGCTGGTAAGTGCAATGGTTACACAAACAATAACAGTCTGAGGTGAAATCATTTGCTTGGGCTGACTTCTGCTTTGAGTTGGGAAACTGGTGAACCTGTGGGCTTCTTCCAAGGATGGTCATCAGTGTGAGATCCAATGCTGCTTTTGTTTGGGTACATAATTAAAAATGCTAGATTATCTAAAAAAAAAAAAAAAAATCCATAATTTTCATTAGAAGGATTAAAAAAATTCCTTTTCTTATCTAGTCAAGGGTGTGTTAATAATCAGACTGTGGAGGCAATTTGAATAATATTTATAGAGTCTAAGCCATAAAACCTTGCCACACTGCAGCCTCATGATCTTCTTTCACATCCATCTGCTCTCAGGGGTAATATTTGCCTAGACATGCTATGGAGAACTTTTAATTTTGGCCTTATGTGCTTTGTGAGCACTGCAGTGAGCTCTGCGTGGCAAAACACCTCGAATATGCCCAAGAGACATCCAGGCCTGTTGTTCACCAAGAAGTGTCTGCTCAGGGCTCGATTTCTGGCTAAAAAAACTGTTCATGTGGCACATCTGGGAATGCCAGGACCGTGCTGGGGGGCAAATCCCACCAGTTTGGGCTCCAGCATTGTAGAAAATTCCAAGTCCTTTGGATTTGCATGGAAGGTGGTTTGAGGAAAACACTGTCTGGAGCTGAGGGGATAGCTGGGCTGTCCTGAAGGCACAGCCAGCATCCAAAAGCTGTGCCTCATCAGCACCCCATTTATCTCCTCAGGCAATTTCTCATGAGTGTGCCACAGTGAGAAGCTCCATCAGCAGACAGGGAGATCGATTGCAGTAGAGGGACCAGGGAAACCTCACCCCAAGGTGAGGAGAAAGGAATCTGAAGAGGAAGCCAAGCTCCAAGTCTGGGCAGGCTTTAGGGAGCACAGATTGCAGCCCCACAAAGTGGATGTGTGTTTACAAGATAGGATGAACCAGTTCCTGGAGGATGGGTCTGGTTTGATTTGAGCATGGGAGACCACGGTCTTCCTTGGTTGGCCAATGCCCACACCTCGGGTCTCCCCTGGGAAGGGCAGTGTTATGGACCCTCTCCAAGGCTCTTTTGGAAGGCCATAAGGAGATCACACCTTTAGAATGGTGTGAGGATAGCACGCTGCTCCTGATAATTAATTATTAATAAACTAATTGCCTGATTAACTTGGACACATCACCACAAGGACATGATTAGTTTTCTCCTTACACCGTGTCTGCCTTGTCTGCTGATGTTTCAGAGCTCTCTCTTTGGGTTTGGGGTGTGTTCTTTTGCCATTTCAAACCAGCTATGATTGGAGAATCCCAGAATGGTTTGAGTTGGAAGGGACTTTGAAGACCATCTCATTCCAACCCCTGCCATGGGCAGGGACACCTTCCACCAGCCCAGGGTGCTCCAAGCCCTGTCCAGCCTGGCCTTGGACACTTCCAGGGATCCAGGGGCAGCCACAGTTTCTCTGGGTACCCTGTGCCAGGGCCTGTCCAGCCTCACAGGGAAGAATTTCTTCCTGTTATCAAATCTTTGTGTTTAAAGCCATGACTCCTTGTCCCACCACGGCATCCCCTTGTCCAAAGTCCCTCTCCACTGCTCCTGGAGTTCTTTTAGTCTCTGGAAGGGGCTCTCAGGTCTCCATGGAGCCTTCTCTTCTCCAAGTTGAACAACTCCAGCTCTCCCAGCCTGTATCCATAGGTGTAGAGGTGCTCCAGCCCCCAGAGCATCTCCCTGGCCTCCTCTGGACTTGCTCCTGAAGCTCCACATCCTTCCCATGCTGAGGTCCCCAGAGCTGGATGCAGCACTGCAGGTGGAGTCCCATGAGAGGGGGGAAGAGAGGGACAATCCCCTCCTCACCTTGCTGGTCACTCTTGATGCAGCCCAGAATACATTTGGCTTTCTGGGCTGTGAATGCCCATTTCTGAGATCTCCACCAACACCCCCAGATCCTCCTGAGCAGGGCTGATCTCAAAAATCATTCTCACAACTGCCTCGTGATTGTGAGCAGAGGAAACCATCTGCAAAGTCCCCACTGTTACAGTCCATGTCCTCTAAGAGCAATCTAATTTCGGGCTGAAACACCTTTGGTTGTAGGTATGTCCAAAGCCACAGGTCCTGGAACTGTGCAGAACCATTTATTATGTGGCTATCTGGAGATTTATGAGGCACCACTGGTCATATTTCACTCCCATCAGTCTCCAGCGAAGCCCCTGGAATCATAAGGGGAATGAATCTCACTCAGACGTGGTTCAGAAATAAAATCAATTTCAAAACTACAGCCAGTTTTTCGTCAACCCCCCCGTAAAATCAATCTTCCACTTCAAGCCCCGAGGCTTGAGGCCGACTGAAGTGAGTAAAATGCAGAAAGAATGTTTAATTACATGCTCATTTGGGAGGAGGGAATGTCAGGCTGTGTCCCTGGATTCATTTTCCAGACTAATTTAGTAGGCTTTGTATTGAACATTCATTTCTGATGCTGGACTTGAAAAAAAATCCCCAACATGTAAATTCGCCCTGCGAAGAAACTCCATTTCAATTACAGCTGTGGAAGTAAAATTTGAATAAGATGTTCCTGTGCTGGATAAAATCATGGCCTATGTGATCCCTTAGGCTGCCTTGGACTGTGACAAGCCTGTGACAGACCTGCCAGGCTGGTGGAAAAACCGAAGCAAGATCTACGCTGGGTTTTGTGTCCTGCAGGGGGTCAGCTGCTCTTGTCGTGAGTGGACACTTTGTGTATGGACACAGCACGGGCATTTCCTCAGCTCAGACAGTAAAAGTCAAACCCATAACAGCAGGCTGCAGTTGGGGAACGAGATTTTCAGTGTCACCAGGAATTTAAAACTGTGTCTTGTGATTAAAGCATAAAACGGGACAGGTTTGGTTTGCTTGTAGTGAGTCACGGAGTTGTCAGCTCTGCGATAATTTCCCCACATGGATAGTTTCTTCCTAATCCACATTTCCTGGTTGCTTTCTCTCTGAAGCAGAGAATGTAAACCCTTTCCCCCAAACCCTCCAGTAATTTTAAACCCTAGTATTTGACTCTGCCCATGCTTTAGAAAAGCCTGGCTGGCTTCAGTTTCTCACAACAATTGGTTACGTTGGCTGACTGTGTGGGGAAGGAGTGCCTTGAATCAGCTCCTTTTGCAGTGGTTCTCGTGGATTTAAAGGCCAGATGGGATCATTAGCTCATCCACCTTGATCTTTTGCACAGTAAGTGGGATGGGATTCACTTCACAGTTATTTAAAGAACGAAGTTAGAGACAGACTACCTGTGCTAAAATGAGCTGTTTTCCCTCTGCTCCTTTTGCAGTCAAGGTAGAAGGATTATTCCCTCCATAGGGTAATTCATTCTTGCCTGTGATGAATTTGAGCCTGGGATGTGTAAATTACTGGGACCGTGGACCATGAGTTCATTAGCCAATTTTCAGCTGAGGAACAGCTCCATGGAATGTGAGCAGTTTGTGCCTGAAAGTGTCAGGAAAGGGAGAATCTGCATCTTTTCTTTCTTGTGCTGCTGATTTTCCACCCTTATTATTAGAAACCCAACTGCAAAGGTATTATTGATAGGGCTGACAGTGACTATAAAGGGAACCTCCTGTAAGTGGCTCGAGGGGAAGATGCACACCTTGTACTGTGATGAATCCATCACCATTCCCTCTTTTTGGCTGCCTCATGTCCCAAAAGACTGAGCAGACAGCTCCAGATGTCCAGAGTTGGGTGATAGCAATGACTGCTGCCAGGGAGAGGTTTGGGCAGGAGGCAGAGGGAGGGCAGAGGGGGAGGAGATGGATGTGGAGGGATGTGATAGATGGAGAGAAAATGAGTGTTGAGAGAATGTGTGCTCAGAGAAATCAGGCTGTGGTGGGCAGACCACAGCTGGACACCAAAACCACTTCATCACTCCCCTCCTCGGCTGGACAGGAGAGGGAAACTATAAGGAGAGGCTTTTTGGGTCAAGATAAGGGCAGGGAGAGATCACTCACCAGTTCCTGTCATGGGCAAAACAGCCTTGACTTGGGGAAAAAAAAAAAAAAAAGAATAATGTGATTTATTGCCTATAAAATCAAAGTAGGATGATGAGAATGAAAACCAAATCATGAAACACCTTCCCTCACACCCCTCCCTCCTTCCCACTCCTGAGTTCTCTGCCTCTTTCCTTCCAACAGCACAGGGGAAGAGGGTTGTGTTGAGTTCATCACGCGTTGCCTCTGCCTGGGGAACTCCTCAGAGGGAGGACTCTTCATGCTCCTCCCCTGCTCCAGTGTGGGGTCCCTCCCATGGGAGACAGCATTCCATGAACTTCTCCAATGTGAGTCCTCCCCATGGGCTGCAGTTCTTCTCAAAGTGATCCCACTGTGTCCTTCAGCCACCACATAAAGCCAAATTTATGGCTTGGAGGGAGAGCACAAATCGTCCGGTGGGATTTATGGATGGCCATGTTCCACTGAAAATCAGCGGATCGTGGGATGCAGGAGCAGCAGTGTTAAGGAGAACACAGAACTCCTGCTTCAGGTTCAGACTCAGAGCAATGACATGGTACAGAGCAGCAAAGAGGCAGCAGGATCTGCACCTGCACTGGCAGCTCCTTCTGGGAAATGCAGGATTTTGTGGTGCTTGAGACAGCCCTGCCTGTGAAACTGATGTTCTTCCCTGCAGCATTACCTGAGCTGTATCACAATATGAATAAAGGCTTTTTGTGACTCCTTTTTGGCTTAGGAAATAACTACATAGGCAGAGAACAGCCTTGGAAAAGGTAGGGAATGCACTTCCATGTCCTGACACAGATTAATTCAGACACCACATCTAACCCTATTCATTGACTGTACAGTTAAGTGGAAATAGAAACCCCAAACTTGGAGTCATGTGCTTTGCTCTCTTGATCAGGAAGGCTGTGGGATTTGTAATTGGGATGCTGAGTACCTGTAGCAGATGGTCTGATTTGTCTGTAAGGATTTGTCTGAAATAATCCAAGCAGTTTGTAAAGGACCTTGCATTTAAATCCTGGTCCGTAGCCCTAATCAGTGGTCCAAGATGACTTTTTGGATACGGAATAAGATTTAATACCCAAGTCCAGCCTGATAAGTCCCACGTGTGTCAGGTGACCCTGATGTTGGTTCATCCCTGGCTGTACCTGAGCAGCTGCCCTTGGGGTTGTGGTGGGTGTCACACTGAACTTAAACCAACCATGTGCTCCAACTGAGATTAAGGCAAAGCCCATCTGAGCCTTCAGAGGGTCAGCATGGCCTGCAGGTGGGTCAAGCTGCTGTCCTTCTCCTATTCAGCACTGGTGAGCTCACTCCTGGAACCCTGTGGACAGTTCTACTCTCCCCATCCCCTTTCAGCTCGAGAGGGACGTGAAGGAAACAAAAGTGATTGAGAAAAGGGCTGCCGAAATTGCCAGGAAGCCAGAGCGTGGCTCATGCAAACATGCTGAGGGACACAGCACAACACCCTGGCCCCCTTCAGCAGGGCAGCCACCAGCCAGGGTGTTCCCAGTCTGTACTGATCCAGGGGATTTTCCCACACTCACCTGCAGAGGTTTGTGATTTGTCATATGGACACACCCTCAGGGAATTAAAAAAAGTAATGGGAAGAGATTGGGGGTTTATGTTCCCAATCAGTTAGGGTTGGTTGTGTGGTTCTATTGAGTTACAGGAGTCATGCTCAGCACCCTCAGAGTGTGGAATGATGAGCTCTGTCCAGGTTAGAGAAGCGTTTCTCAGGCCTGGGTTTGGCTGGCACAGAGAAGGAATGGATGAAATCACTTTTTGAGGTTCCTTCTAGGATTGTTTGCATGATCCTGCACCCTGAGCCCATGTCTTGGCACTTTGATTTAGCCTGGCTGTACAGGCAGTGATGCTGCAGCTCTCCCAGCCACGCACTATAGATTTATTCCCCTACAGTGAATACAACTGAAACATGAGGATTCATTAAGAGCCACCAGTTATGCTTCTGGACTCGATGTGTTTTCAAAATGATGCTCTACAACCTCCTTGGTGTCTTGTTCTCCTTCATGGGTTCACCCATGTTGAGTGACAAGGAAAGAAGGCAGAGCAGAAAGTTGATCCCCAGCCCTGATGTTGGATTCCTTGGGGTGCCACTTTGACCACGAGGGACTCAACAAGTGTAGTGAAGCTGTCAAGTAGAAATATTGATGGGTTAAACACTGAGGAAGGAGCTTAAAAGGTACAGGATTCCTTCAGTCCCTTTCTTTAAAGTCCAGCTCCTGGCTCTGTATCATCCTTCATGTGCTCTGACTCAGGTGAAAAAGAACATACTGTGATTATTTGTAACAGTGTTTTGGTCTCTTGTGATAACTTGAATAACTTCCCATGAATTTTCCAAAAGGTAGTCACAGAGAGAGTTTTGTATTCCTTTTTAAGGGATGCATTTGCTTCTGGATAGATGAGTAATCCTCTCTGATGTTGTTTGCCTCAGATCTCTTTTAGCACTGAAAATGACAAAAAGGTAAATTAAGTGTATCAATTTAGATGCTTTTAATTGGCAGCCGACATCAGTGGTTCCAGTGAGGAACTTTGGGAAGAATTTAACCAAAGGGAATTGCTAAAAGGTTTATGGAGAAAAGTGATATCTTCATTTAAATGCCTTTTTCTATTTTTTTCTCTTCCTGGACAGTGGCTTTATGAAGTTGGTAAGTCATTCCCATGTCCCTGCTCTCACAGGGAGGAACCTCCCTCTCTCCCCTGTTCTGTGTGTTGTGATTTGCCTCTGGTGGAACGTGCTTGAAGCACACTTTTCCAAGGATGAAGTTTAAATACTTGGGGGAGAAAACGTTCAGATGTGACCAAAGGAGCACAAAGCCATGTGGGGGTTATGCTCCCAAACCATCAGGAGCACGTGGGAGGTGCCTGCTCTGCACGGCTGGTGCACAGACACACAGACACCACCAGGATGTGACCAGACCTTTTCATGGCAGGGTTGGTGTGACAACAGTGGTGAAGGTAAATTTGGAAACAGCATAAAGACAGGATTCATCCCACAGAGCTCCAGACACCAGTGTCTGACTCGGTGTCCCTTGGGACCCCTTGGGCTGTGCTTCAATTAATCCTGAAACAAGGCAGATGAGTCACACTTGGTGATGTCACCCCTCGGCTGGCACGAAGGATTCCTCCTGGTGTTGCTTTGGAGAAGAATTGAATGGGAGATGTTGGCTGAGCAACTTCTGGGGTGGGGCCACAGGGAAAAGAGCTGAGTGGTTTCCATGGGAGGTTCTCAGCAGTGTGTGTTTGGAAGGTGGGCACTGCCATGCTGTGCCTGCACAGGGAGCTCCTGTGTGTGGGGCACAGAGAGCTGCAGGACAGATACGGGGCAGGACCAACGCAATGGTGGCAGGAGAGATGCCACAGGTGCAGGATGTGGCCTTGTTCTGCCCATGGTGTGGAAAGGACAAGCAGCAGCCTTTCATCTTTCCTGCCCACTCTACACCCAGGGCCAGGTGTTCAGTCTGTGTTCACACGCCCAGGGTGTTCCGACAGGGGAAAGGTCTCAAGCTCAGGTCCTGACCTTCACCCTGAAGTGATTTACGAGAGCTCCGCTCCCCAACTTCACCCTGGAGTGATTTATGAGAGCTCAGCTCCTGAACTTCACCCTCAAATGACTCACGAGAGCGCATACACTCATTTCCACCAGCTCTGTTGGGAAGATAATCCCCAGAGGAGGGACAGAGCAGGCAGTCTGGCTGGCAACTGCCTGAGCCCTTGGCCAGAGCTTGGCTGAGCTGGCAGCTCAGCTCTTCCCACCTCCTTTTATTTGCAAAGAATTCTGTGCTCGCCAGAGGAAAGCACAGGGTGGGAGTTCCTGGGGATGCTGACCTGGTTGAGTGCTTTGCAGACAAAAGGGCTGGCTTGCTGCAAACTGCAGGTGGAGATGATTTTGAAGTCTGTGCCAGCTCCCCTTTGGGAAGGAGAAGGAGGACAATGCACATCTGTGAGTGTCATCTTTATGCAAAGAAGACTCCAAAAAGAGAAGTCCGCAGGGTGGAAGGAGGCACTACCAGCAAAAAGAAAAATTCAATTTCTCAGCTAGTTGAAAGGAAAAGCAAACTGCTCAATAACCATTTGGAGAAACATTTAGAGAGCAGCAATCAGAACTGGGTTACCCAGCAGAGAGTCTTTGTGGTAGCTCCAGTGTCTTCTGGTCTGGAATGGAAATTCAGCCACTTCCAGAAAACCCAGGCAATGCAATTGCAGGGACACAGCATCAGTGGGCTTTAATAAGAGAGCTGGTCACGGAAAGGACTGCCCTGGAGGAGGAAGGTCAGGGCTCAGCTGGAGACATTCAGCAGATGGGCAGGATTACTGTAATCCTTATCCAAAGTAACACATATTTGATTCTGCTTTAAGCAGAGCCCCAAGCAGAGTCACCAGCCTGAAAGTGTACATGGAAGGAATATTATGAAAATGGAAGAGGCAAGAGGTGACAAAAGCTTGAGAACTGGAGGGTTAGAGATTTTGCATCACGGGAGAGAACCATTGCTCTGCTTGCTGAAGAAGCTAAAAACCTTGAGGTTCACCTGGGTAGGACATTCATCCAGGCAAGAAAACCATAGGATAGAATCCTAGAATACTCTGGAATAGAAGGGACCTCAAAGATCATCCAGTCCCACCCCCTGCCACGGACAGGGACACCTTCCACCAGTCCAGGTTGCTCCAAGCCCTGTCCAACCTGGCCTTGGACACTTCCAGGAATCCAGGGGCCGCCACAGCTTCTCTGGGCAACTGGTGCCAGGGCCTGCCCACCCTCCCAGGGAAGAATTTCCTTCCTACATCTATTCTAACCTGCATCTTTCTGGGTGTTCTTTTTGCAGTCAACTGGGTTGACTCATAAGGTCTCAAGGTGCATATGTAGGTTGGGGTTCTAAAGGATTCTAAGAAACACCATTCCCATCCAAACTAGTCACTTAGTGCTGCAAACATTAATATGTTTGAGTTTTGGGGTGAGATTTTTGGGCTTTGAGAAGTCAGAGCAGCCCGAGTTATGGTGTGCTGGGACTGTTACAGGATGTTGAGTACATGGAGCAAGAAGTCTCATGTTTATACTCTTAGTCTGCTCCTCTTCTTAGAGCTGAGTATTTTGGCTGAAAACCTACTTGAAGCCCTACATTTTGTTAATGACTTTGGCTGTCCATGAGCTGAAATGTAATGATGTTGGACGTGATCCTGATTACACATCATTTTATCTAACACATCTAACTAATGTTTTATCTAACATTTATCACCCACAGTAAACCTTAATGCCAGTCAGAAGGAGGATGCCATCAAATTCAGAGGCAGAGGGACTGTTTTATTGGCCTCCTGAAACCAGCTGGGAGAATGGAATCACCTGCTAAGAAGCTGAGAAACTCTGAAAGGGCTTGTGGACACCGTGAATGGGGGGACTCCAGTGCTGTACTAAACCCAGCAAGCTCAGCCACGGTTTTTAACATGCAACACACACGTGCTTCTGAATTCTGAGAGTGATATTTTTGGGTTCTCATGCCCAGCTATGAAAAGCCTGCATTTGTTGCAAAGAAATCCGAGGGAGGGGCATCAGCCCTGGCAGGGAAAACCAGTGGGACACGAACTGCATGAAAGCTTTGCTATCCTACAGCTGCTTTTCCCCCCCATCCTATTTTGTGTTTTTGAGGAAGGTTTCCATCCCCAAACACACAGGGACTGGAGGAAATATGTAAACACAAATCCAGGAGAGGCACTTCGGTGCTCTGAGGGCAGAAAGCCTGGGAAAGAGAAAGGGAACGTTGGTTAATGGTTCTTTATCTCCTGGGAAAAGGGTCAGCACGGTGAGGGGGAAAGGCTGGAGGTTATCCCCGGTTCTGAATGCCTGGAGTGTGAGATCCAGGTCCTTGGACTGGCCTCGGATCTGCTAGAAATAAAAAAGGTTGGGAAGCGAGCTGTGGAATGTCAGCTTCCCCCAGCTGGCTGCTTTGGAGCTGCTCTGCTCGAGGTGTGACGCCAGGTGAGCCCCCAGCCCCTGGAGGAGCTTCCAGCTCTCTCCAGCCCCCTTCACCTTCTCGCCTTGTCCCAAATTTCTGGGTCTGGCACCTGCTCTTGGGCAGGGCAGATAAAGGAGGGCAGAGCTGGGGTTATTTTTATCCCCACAGCTGTTCCATCAGATCCTTGTTTCGCATCTCAATTCTATGGATAAATCTCGACGTGATGAGGAACTTTAGGGGAAAAAATCAGAAATGCACTTCAAATGTTTGGTTGTTATTAGTCTGGAATTAGCACTGGTTATAGGCACGTGATTACACTTAGTGTTGTGCAAACTCATTATGGGGCTGTAATTCTGGCCTGCATAGCTTGCAAAAGAGCTACAAAAATTCTTTTTTGCACAAATCCTGTTTCAGAAAGATTATTTTTAATTTATTTTTTTTAAAATCTATCAGTTAAAGCACTGACTGTTTTTATCTCATTCACCATTTTAAAATACCAGCTATCTTTGGATAGCCTGCTCTTAAAATGCTCCATTTCTAATTTGGAAGACGATGTCATTAAAAAAACAAGTATTCTCTATAAAAGCTAAAATAAAAGGGTCGTTTGGGATTAATGGCTTGGTTGCCACAAAATTATTTTCCCCCTTTTTATATTTCATTGAGAAATGAAGTTTTTTGGGGGGCTGACCAAAATTGTTTGTTCTCTATATTTATGTTGCTGGGTTTTTTGTTTGTTTGTTTTTGTTTTGTTTTGGGTTTGTTTTGGTTTTGGGTTTTTGTTTGTTTGTTTGTTTTTTGTGGTTTTATTTGTTTTTGTTGTTTGTTGTTTGTTTGTTTGTTTGTTTGTTTGTTTTGTTTTGTTTTGGTTTTTTTTTTTTCACTGCCAAAAATTCAAAATTGGGTCACTCAGTTGGGAACAACAAACCCAAAGGTGGTATCAACAAGGGATCTGACTGGAACACTCTCAGTACCTCAAGGGAGAAGACAGGATCCTACTAGTTTTCAGCCTGTGGTCCATCCACTGGCTCCTCCTCACTCCTTAAGAACTCTTGCACCCTGTGGTAATTAAGTCTGTGGCTTGAAAATCAGATATATTTCAATTAATGGAATTAATTTTATTTTTCTTTCCCCCTGTTGATATTTATTGGGAACAACACAGTCCTTAGGTGCTGCTCTCACAAACCATCTATGCTCTGACAACACGCCCTCAGTCAAGGAATATTGAGAAGCTGCTTTCCCTCACACTTTATTCTTATATATTTCACCTTCCAGACCTGTTCATGTCCTCACTTCCCACTCTAGAGCTGCTCCATGCAGAAAAAAACCAACATTTAAAAATAGATGAAGTGAGGACTTAAAATCCATAAAAACACTCTCATGGGTCAGTCCCCAAATTCATCTCTCAGTATCTTGCCTTCAATACATCCAAAGCACTTTCCAAGGGACAGGTTTCCTTGGAATGTTTTCCTGGCCTCCAACAGTCTTAGGCTTGGGTGTGAGGTGGAGGTTTGGAGAACATCTGGAGAGGAGGTGCTGTGTTTGTGTTTGATGGATTTTCCTTTTCTCAGTATCTCCAGGAGTTTTTCCAACTCGGGCAGCTTTCAGCTGCCACCTGCTTTGGAGAGGTCCACAGGTCCACATCCCTGGCTTTGGCATCTCCTTTGGTTTGTTTGCAACTGACCACTGGCTAATTTGATTTAATTACTACACATGAAAAGCAGGGAGCATCTGCTGCCTTCTGATCTCCTCTGCCACCGCCCTGGATTTTCAGGTGTCCATCACCCCCTTCTCAGTCATCCCATTGCCAGGCTGGCTCCCAAACTCTTCATTTGCTCCTCATTCAGATGCCATCCATCAGTGATGGACCATCCCTTCAATGATGGATCATCTCTTCAGAGATGGACCATCCCTTCAGTGATGGATCATCCCAGTAACTTCTCCAGAGGTATTATATTATGAGGTGACCAAAACCACACACAGTGTTCAGAGTGCAAGGTCATCACCCAGAGAGTCAGAGCAGTGCCTTCCCTTTCCCCCTGTAGAATTTCTAAAATTAATTTGCTTTTTTGCTGCTGAATTGACCTTTCCCTAATAAAATTGCCATCCCAAGACCCCGTTTTTCAGGGGTGACAGCTGTGTCGGATCTTCCACCATAAAAGAAAGGTTTCTCAGTCTTCAAACTGCACATTGACCCTTCCTGCTGAGGACTTCAGGGAAAATTCCTCCAAATTGCATCATGCCTGTTTTAGGAGGCTGAGAGACACAAACAACCTCTGAAATGTGCCAGAGATGGGGGTAAGACTGTCTCATTTTCTGAGTTAAAGGATGTCTTTGCTTCCCCAGTGCCATTCAGAGTGTGGAAGTTCAAACTCATCCTTGAAATCTCCAGCTGAGATTATTATTGTCATGGAATCATAGAACCAGAGAACGGTTTGGAATGGAAACGACCTTAAAGATCATCCAGTCCCACCCCCTGCCATGGGCAGGGACATTTTCTGCTATCCCAGGTTGCTCCAAGCCCCATCCAACCTGGCCTTGGACACTTCCAGTGATGGGGCAGCCACAGCTTCTCTGGGCAACATATTCCTGTGCCTCCCCACCCTCACAGGGAAGAATTTCTTCCTAATATCCAACCTAAATCTGCCCTGTTTCTCTTTGAAGCCCTTTCCCCTTTGTCTTACCACCCCATGTCCTTGTCCCAAGTCCCTCCTCAGCTCTCCTGGAGCCCCTTTAGGCACTGGAAGGGGCTCTCAGGTCTCCCTGGACCCTTCTCTTCTCCAAGCTGAACAACCCCAAGCCTGCCTTCAGAGGAGAGGCGGATTCTGTGACTGTGTTTGTGTGAATGCAGGTCCCAGGAGCCCCCAGATTTACACCAGGACCTGCTGTGCTACCCGATGTGTGGACACAGAGCAAAGAGACCCGTTCTCCTGAAGGAATTGTCCACCAGGAGTCACAGCCGCTGCAAATCTCATGTCTGATGTTCAGTGGGGTGGGTGGGTGTGTGGGGCATGTGCTTTATGGCCCTGCTGAGTGCAGGGGGACGTTGGGAATATTTCTGGGCAGGTGGAGGATGCTGGTTTAGGACACCAAAGGGGCTGCTGTGGTAAATATTATCTCTGCATGGAATTGTTTGCGCCTTAAGACTTGTCCGTGCATTTGTCACAGTCCAGGTAAGGTGGGGGTGGAAGAAGGCTGCCATAGGGTTGGAAAGGAAAAATCATCATTTAAACTAACAACAAAGTGTGTAGACATTCAGCATGAAAAAAATCTACATCTCACCTACTCACTTAAAAAAAAAATTACAACCCTATTATTCAGTAGAGTTGAGAACAGTTAAATTTGCTTACATGTAATTCAATGCTGGTGGAAGAATTTAAGAGTTTCAAAATATGTTCTTGTTAAAAAGCAGATATGTGTTGACAAAATCTCTTACACTGCCCTCAGATTTTTAGGTTTTGTAAGTAAGTCTCATTGATCTCGTGTACAATGGAAGACTCAGATTTTCTGGGATTTCAAAACTTGCCCCGAGTAATGAAAGGAAGCCAAGGTAGAATTCAGTGGAAATCTCCTTTCTTCCTTCTTTAGAGAATTTACAGATGTCACACGAGGGGCAATCTCAGCAAGGATAGCTGTGTGGAGATACTGAGGGTGGTCACAGAGGACAGGTGGTCCATATGTGTGAGGTGCCAAAGGTTTTACCAAGTTCCTGGGGTGGGTGAGGAACCAGAATCCCAGTTTTTTGTCAATTCACTCACATTTGCAAAAACAGCTGGAGCTCTGATAGAGGAGGAAGGGTTGAAACTACAAAGTCCATCAGTAAATGCTCAGATTTTAAACGCAGGAGTTAAACCCCAAATTCTGGAAAACCAGTGTTTTCCATTTCACAAAATAAACACTTCTGTCCTAATTGCAAAACCAACAGGAAAGGAAAAAAAAATATAGAAAAAATCCTGGTATGTGCTTCAAAATCCTTCCAGCCCTCAACCTCGTGCAATGCAGTTACTACACTTCTGTCCACGCAATCAGCATTGTTTACATCACTAAATCCCACCACCAGAGGCAAACACGGAGCCAAATGCAAATCACGGGCTGCTTGGCAAGAGCCTGGAATGTTGGACACACGGGATAACTCTCCTGGAAAACCCAGTCCTGTTGTGAAACACAGTCGGGGCTCCAGCACCAAAACCAACAGCCAAGTCACCGGTCCCTGTTCGAGAGGAATGTTGTGGGGGGAATGATTTCCCCCCCTCTCTGTGTAAGGCTGATTTAATGCTCTGCTGAGCTGGTGGTCAGTGAATATCCTTAAATCATCCCCGAGGGCAGTGCGGGAATGTTGATTGCTCCAGCCCTCAGTGCTTTTATTACAGACCCACTTGTTTATATTAAGCAAAGGGATGGTCTGGTGATCTGGTGGGCATTAGGGGGTCTCCTCTCAGAGCACAAGCACAAATCCAGCCTGGGGAATATGACCTGAAATCCAACCCGTGGTAGTGGAGACTCCCACTGTGGAGAATCCCACCCAGCAGCGGCGGTTTCGACTCCCTTATCCACTGATCTGGTCAAAGGAAAACAGTGCTGAAGACTTCAGCTCACACCCAGGGGAGGGGAAAGGATTAGCTAAGGCTGAACGAGCTTTGGCAGAGCTGCTGGCACCTGGCAATAGAGCGAAAGAGGCAGGGAAGTTCCCAATTCCAGTGAATTCTCTGTTTCCTCGGGGAATCGGGGCTGGGAGAACAGAGCAGACGCACTGCAGGACTGAGATTGCAATGGCTCGGTCAGTAGGGCGGGTGAAGAGGAGGTAAAATACTCCCTTTAAAGATGCTAGGATGATTTCAATCCAATATCACACATGTTGGCAACAGTCTTTCTTTACCCCAGTAATGCCACCAAATTCATAGTACAATGCAATTATGAAATCCATCGTTTCAGCGTAAGGACATCCCCAGTGTATTTGTACTTTATCCCCCCACCACTGGTGGCTGCAGTTTTGAATCTGAGGTGGAGTAAATGAGCATTGAGAAAGAAGACGAATAACATTTTGAGCAGCAATACCTGTCAGGCTGATGCTTCAAGGAAATCAGAAACATTATCCACTGTAGCTTAAATCAGGTGTATAAGCTGGAGTAAGGAGATGTGATTGGATTTTTGTTATGATGGGTAATTGTATTACATCGATATTGGCCACAGCTGAGTGCTGCAGGTTCCCTCCCTGCTGGGTTCAGTGGAAAAGGGGTGTAGGGGATTGTTAGTGGGATTTCAATATGTGCAGGTACACCCCAAAATGTTGATGACCCTCTCTGAACTGAGTCCCAGACAAGTGTGTTCTCTCAAGAGTCATCTGCCTAAATGGGAGAAGAACAACATTATTTCATGTACTTTGGAGAAAATCCATGGAACTGCCAAGTAAAAATGATTGGCCTTGCAAACCTGAGGTTGGAAAGAAGGGAACCTGCCTCCAGTTCCTCATTTCACTACAAATTCCAGTGGTTTTGCAGGGAACTTGTGTCAGGAAACATCACCAGAGGAGAGCAGGTTCTTGACATCCTCAAAACTGCCACTGAGAGACCCCTCTCCACCCCAAAATCCAGCTCCGTCAGGAAACCTCTAAATCACTGGGAAATACATTCACAGAGAGGGTGAACATAAAAAACCCTGGGTAAGAATTCTTGGTGCAGCCACAATCACTTGAACTCAGACTGTTTCCAGGCTTAATCAGTGACTTTTACAGGTGAACCTCCAAAATCTGCTACTGGACATTTGTAGCCCCCTGGCCATTGGGTTGAGGCCAACAGTGAGGTGGCACCACCTGCAGTTGCACCGAAGTCTTCTGAAGTCTTTATCAAAGGTTTTGCTATCATAGGGCATACTGAAGTGAAAAAATGGAGGAAAAAAATTCAGCATTATCCATCTGGAAACGAATTTAAGAGGGATTATCCAGATCTCATATCATTCATCAGGCCCAGATTAAAGTCAGCCCCTGTTTGAGAGTTACTGAATATCCACAGTGACCAAGCTACATTATTCTGAAACTTAGAAATCTTTCTAGTGCATTAAGGAAGAAAAAATAAAAAAGATTTTCAAAGTTTCCCTGGTGGTGAGACTCAATTTAGTGAAGTTTTTCTCTGCACAGAAGAAAGGAGAGGCTTTGAAAGCATTGTCCTTTTTTTGTTTGAGGTTAATTTCTATAATGGGTCTTCAAATGATAAAGTGATATATATAAATGATATATAAATGATAACTTCAAAGTAATGATAACTTGCAAAGGTGGACATAAATTAACTGGAACAATTTAGAGAATCTGTATTATTGACATGCAAGTCAGGGATGGAAATGTTAAAAAGATAAATAAATAAATAAAAAATAAAAAAATTGAAGGGATTGAGAGCAATTCTAACTCACATTCTTGGTTTTGTTTTTCTTTTTTAGCAAAAGAAGGAGAGGACAATGCTGTCACCACCAGCAGAAAATATGAGACGTGTAAGCAGAATCCATCAGCTGCCAAGGTGGAGCTGAACAATGAAGGTGCTTTCACAAAGATTATTCAATCAGCAAATGCCTGTGATAATTCCCCAGGTTCTGACTGAGCATTGATGTTGATTGCTGATTTTCAAAGGCTTCTGAGCATCAAATCCTGTAAGAAAATCTAGCCATGAGTATGAGCCCGTTCAGCTCAAGTTCTGAAACCCACACATGATGTGGAATCATTTCCAGAAATTATGGCAAATCCATAACTGGGCAAATTGAACTCCAAAGGATAGAAACCAGTAGATTCCCACTCTAAAACCATGGGGGAAGACTCACAGGGTTGATGGGAAGTGAACAGAAATGATGCAGGAAGAAAAAAGGTATTGTAAGAACATCACCGGGTCTGTGGTCAAAGATCAGAATTGGCGGGGTCTGAAATCCCATTCTGAGACACGAGACAATCTCTGGGACCCAATTTGAACTTCAGGCTCAATAAATAAACCCAGCATATAAATAGCTGCATAAAAATAGTCTGGGAAAAGAAAAAAAAAGAAAAGAGCTCAATTGCAGCCAAAGTTGGGTTCATTAGGGGTGAAGTGTGAGATACCACAGAAGATTATGACATAAATGTCTGTGAATTCCCAAAGGAGCACAGCCAAATGCTTTTGTCAGGACACCTATTGAAGATACTACCTCAGCACAGCCAGCTGAATTCGTTTGACTGAGGTATTTTCATTTGTACCCTCAAACTTAATGGAATGTCCTAAAATAACCTATTAATTGTGGTGATTTTCTCAAGGGTGGAATGGCAAAGTGCCTTGGAAATTCCTTCCTGAGGAGCCTTCAATGGCTTTGCCAGGAAAATGTGTTCCTGTTTCAGAGGGATCCATTCAAAAGGGGAAAAATATTTGGAATCTTTTGTTTTGAAGCAAATTCCCATTTACCCTGTAAGCAGAGGCCTCTCCTTGTCACTCACAAACAGAGTTCCAGCTTGAAACTTTTGACCATGTCACATGGTAGCGTTTGAAGCAGCAGGAAAAAACAGGAAGTTAAACTGGGAGAAGTGTCTGAAAATGGTTATGTTTATGTCATTATAAGTGGAGCAATAGCTGATTTAAAAGCTGTGTTTTTTGGTTTTTTTGGGGGGTGTTTTTTTATTTTTTGTTTGTTTTTTGGGTTTTTTTAAGGGAAATTTAAATTATACAAAATAATAAATTCTAAATGAAACAGAAGGTTTTGTCATGGTTTGATCAAAAGATGTTGGGATAACCAGGAAACATGGAAGAAAGAGGGCTGCTTCTCTCTCTGTTCTTTTAATTTCTACATTTCTTACATTTTTGTTTCTTGCTCTTTTGGGATGTGAGGAGTGGGGTTGGTTATTAAATAAAATAAAAAGGATAACTGTGGCCTTCTTGAATTGTACTAATCCCAGCACTCCAATAACACTGCAGTTTTTAGGTACAAGTCAAAACACCTTCACAAAAGCAAATAAACAAATAGAACCCCCCAAAACACCACTAAGCTGTAATTAAGGAATTTTTTGCTTTCTCTTGTCTGTATACAAAGTCTGTCACCTTCCCCTGTATATATTTGGCCCTGGTTATTTACCAGCTGACTTGCATCTGCTACACTTGCCAGGATATATTCAAGAATTAATTACCTTGGGAAGGCTCAAAGATCTCAGCTGGACCAAGGAGACCATGTGAGCTCCCCCCAAGAGCTGAGGGGAGTATCTTTTTGCAGATCTGCTGTTCAGTGCTCACAGAAAGGCATAAGTTTAAAAAAAAACATGCAAAAATGTCTGTACTGCAGGAGTTTCACAAGCTGGGACCCCTCTCATCATACATCTGTAAAACAGGAGATTAGTGGAACATGAGCCATTCACACAGACTTCTCTGAGTCGTGTTTCATTCTAGTTCTGAATAAGTTCAGCACCTGATTTCTTAAATATCGGGGCAAATTAATTAGGCCCTTCTGCTTTATTCTATGCTGATGATCTGCTCTGGCACAACCAATGCACGTGCTCAGGCAGCTGAACTGAGGTGCCTAAAGTGGTCAGATCAAATGAGAGGACCACAAATACAGCCAAAGTCAGAGGGAAATGAAGGGAGTGAGTAATTTTAGTATCAGCTTTCCATGTTGCCTAATTTTTAACACAAATTGAACATTACTATTGATCCAGGTCTAATATGACTGTTGAGGGCCATGCACTGTGTGTAGGAACACCATCCAGCTGTGGGGCACTGGATGTTTGAGATGCTCAGGGAAAAGCAGAGAAGAATGTCAATTAGAGGAGATCTTATTGAAATCAGATTTTCTTCTGTTTATTAACAGTCCAGAGGCTTAGGGGAGGAATATGCAGCAGATCTTTAATCAAACTGTTTACTTTTAAAGGGAATGTGCTAGAATTCATTATGGTCAGGTGTATTCCTCTTTCAAACAAATCAAATCAAAGGGGGAAAATAATATTCAGAATCCTTCACCTTTAACCAGATCCACGTGCACCCTGTAACCATTTGGTGTTAGTGAGACAATAAAGCAGCAAGGGTGGCAAATGCCTGTTTGGTCAAGAGGCAGGGGAGGAAAACACCACAGTCCTGCTTGCAATATGATTTTGGCATTTGCATGCATATGACAGCACAATATCTGGGAAATTGCTTCAGGGTTTTCAGAGAGCAAGCAGAGGCACTCCTGTGAGGAGAAGGGAAGAGAAACAAATAAATGTTTAAAGGGAAAACATGAGCAAGACCAAGCCTGGCACACGAGTGGTTTGCATGGGCACGTGGGCTGATGGCAAAGTCATCCCGGGAGTTGGGAAGCAACTGCAATACTGACAAAAGCAGCAGCCCTTATTGCTTGGTTAATTGAGTTAATCTTCATTGTAAGGGTGGGGGCGGGGGGGGTTCATCTCACCTCTATGAGGCAGATTTTTTTTAGGATCACCCTCTGAATTTGCTCCTCTCTCTTCATTGGCTCCAGGGAGAGCCCAAAATGCAGGTGTGAGCAGGCATCTGCTTTCCAGTTTCAGCACTGGAGAAGATGAACCCCATCCTGAGGGCCGGAGATTATTGCAGTTTGGTTTGTTTCAGCGTGGGAGGATTTTCACTGGAGTGGAGTGGTCTTCATATAAATTTATTGAAACACCTGCACCACTGCAAGTCAGCTGGTTATACAGAAAAATAGCAAAACATTTGTTTTGAAGACGACATTTGCCTGACCTCTTCAGACCTCTTGTTTAGCACTGAATTAGTTCTGTTCCTCCCTGACATGGTTACAGTGACTCTCACACTCACAGAGCGTGGCTGGGATGCTGATGGGAAAAAAAGCCCTTTAGGTCTGTGTGCTTGCCAAAGAAAATAAAGGAATGTTAATAAGATGTTAATAAGAATAATCAGAAATGTGCTGAGGACCTTTTTGTCAGTGGCAGAGGAGGAGCCATCAGAACCAGTACCATGGACAGTGCCACTGCTTGGTCCGCGTTTTTAAGCCTGGAAAATCCCAGTGGCAATTAGAGCCACCAGTTGTGAGATGGGCATTTTCTTGCTAGGAAAGGAAAAATAATCCCCGTTGTGCACAGGATGAAAAAAGGGATACAAAGACTGCCTATTTGAAAAAGCAAGTTATAATAGGGCATAATTATTCAGTATCACACTGGAAAATTAGAAAACTGTTATTTCATATCCTTTATCCTCTAAGTTACACCGTTTTTGTCTTACCTTGTTGCTCTTCTGTCATGAGCAATGTCAGGAAACAGAATTTTGATACAATTCTTGGGCTGCTGTTCACATCAGCACTTCATTAAGTTGCAAGGTCAGAACAGGAGACCAAAACTAATCAGATGAGCAAACTCAGGTGACTTGACAACTGCCAAGGGAATTGTTTCATGATTTTGATTAGCAAATGCCTCAGGAGTCATCATCTAGTATTTACAGAGAAAAGGAGAACGTGCCATTGTCACCTGTCTATTTTCAGAACCTCTTGTTCCCATCTTTCTGAGGTTTGTTTTTTTTTTTACCTCCTCATGATTAACAAACCAACAATTTGCTCAACTTTAATTTCTACAGAAGAGCAGCAACATTTTGCTAGGAAACAATGGCAAATACATGGAGATGTCTGCCCACTTGTGTTCTCTGCACAGAGACAATCATGCCTGGACCTCTGCACGTCACCAGGATGAGTCCCTCACCTCCAGCCCGGTGGGGTTTGGGGTTTTTTATATGGCAGAATGCATCCAAACCCTTTACAATGATTTCCATTGCCAAATTCACTTCCCTCAGTGTTAATAACCTTCATTATGTGGCGCCTGGTCTAAATAAATCTGGGTTGTTTAAGGCAATGTGGGTTTCATGGGCCTGTCAGGTGATGAAGTTGCCTTATTACTGCAAAGTTTATTGCCTAAGCATTTTCTCCTGACGTTTTAGGTGAAAAGGAGTGAATTTTAGAGATTGCTCTGACAGCTTTCCCAGGTGATTACATTCCCAGCACTTCATGAGTCACCAGGGATTGCCTTTTAGCCAATGGCAAACACAAAATAAAGTGCTGTGCCTGTAAATGCCCATGGTCCCTGCAAGGAACACAACAGGGCACCCAGCGCTGCTGGCACCCCTGGCAGGAGGGTGGGAGCTGAACAGACTGGGCAGGAGTTCCATAGACATTCCCAGATGGCTCAGCCTCCCCTGCACCTTTCCACCACCCTCAGGCTCTGGAGGGTGAAGCACACCTCTTTTTTTTTTTTTTTCTTTTGGGTGGTGCAGAGAAAAAAGTGAGCTGATCTCTCACTTTCTGAGCGCTGAGGTCATGGAAGTACTTGCAGGAGAAATACCTGTGATAGAAGCGCACCACTTAATCAAATATTGGTTTATCAAACCAATAAAGGCCTGGAGGTCCTTTCCAGCATTAATTTTTGGGTTGCTCCCCAGGCCAGAGTCACTACCTGGGGCAACAATTAATAACCTATTTTCCAAGGAAGTGCAAGACCACCTGCCTCCCAAGAGAAACCTTCCAACACATCTCCAGTCTTACATCTGCCTGCTATATTTATATTTCCCTCTTCCTCATCTTTGCTCTGATTGTGAGAGCAGCCTCTTGCCAGGTGGGTGCTACAGGCTTAAAAACCCTCAAGCTGTGTTCTGAGCAGCAGGATTTTACATCCAAGCTGGGCCTGATGTCCCTGCTGTGCCCAGAAGGAAGGTAATTACTCTGCCTCTCACAAGGGACCAGCCAGGGGTCTACACAGCACTGGTCTGTCAGACTGGGCTCCTCCTGCTGCTCCAGCTGCTGTTAGAACTCCAGTGGTGTCTAAGTATCCATATTCCTTCTGAATTAATCAAGCCAGCCCAGCTGAAGGCATTCCGGGGGTCTGGAAATCTTTCAGGGCCAAAGGAATTGGGAGTTTGGGTGTCTCTGGGTTTAGGTGACTCCTGAGAGTTGTGTTGGGTGTTGGCATTGGTTACCTGCTTGGATTCCCGTTTGGAGTTTTATTTGGGGCATGTTGGAGAGCTCAGGGTCTCTTCAGGCCAGCAGCAGTTATGAAAGACAGGAGACCATGAGGGAAATAATAGAATTATAGAATGGTTTCAGTTGGAAAGGACCTTAAAGGTCATCTAATTCCAACACCCCTGCCACAGGCAGCGACACTTTCCACAAACTTGGTACCATTTTATTCCTTTTCCTTGTTCTGCTTTTGTTTTTATCCTTTATTTTTCATATATATAACACTGAACTGCTTCACATTGCACTGCCTATCAGCTTCCTTCCAAAAACTACTCAGATTTTCCTTCATGCTTTTATGAGATGCTGAGGCACAGATTCCAAAATTACTGTCCTTTTTTCTGAGCTCCTTGAGGGTCTCCACATGCTTTTGACTCTGCACAGTGACATAGACATAAAACTTCCAGCTGCTACCAAAAAGCCCTTAACTGTCCCTTCAGGCCACGTGTGAACCCTCAGAGCTCAGGTCTGCTGGGATATTAATTGCTAATAACAGCACATTAGTCTTCTTGCATAATGCAAGCGTGGCATTAATTACCAGTGAGGTTAAGGGTCGGGTGTAGAATGCAGTTGCAACCCTGAGGTAATCGAGCCCTTATTTTTGGATAAGTCTTCTCCTTATTGACTTAAATTCAACTGTTCACCTTTTCAGCTGCACTCCTTTTTTCTCTGGATAATACAGGGAAACAGAATATGGCCCTGTGTTACAGGAAAGGGCAAAACCACTCTGCATCAGAGATTGCAGGTGGGAAGGCAAATAAGCAGAAGGATTAAAAAAAATGAAACAGTAAAACCCCATAAAAATTAAACTACTGCAACCAACAAACTTTCAGATATAGCCCCAAACCTCACCCATTTATCCAAGAGTCAGGAACTCAAAGTCCCAAGCACAGACAGTCATTTTTCCCTGTGGATGTGCCCTAAACAGGGAATTTACAGCTTGGAGAGGTGCTGGGCACACACCACTGTTGGCTCAGGACCTCTGTACTTGAGTGAGTGTGTCAGCTCATTTCCTGCAACACATTCCCCCAAATCACCACACTTTCCAAAATCTCTGTCAACAAAATGACTTTTCACCTTTCCAGATGGGAACACACAGAACTGGCTGATGCTCTCACTGCATCTTTCATCCCATTTTCCTCCAGCAACAAGGGAGTATCTGGGAGAAGGTGGAAAAGGAAGAGAAAGTTCACAGGCAGCTGAACAGATGCTGTACTTTACCACACCAGCTTTGGAGTCTATAAATGTATATATAAATATAAATATATATGTGTATACCTGCACATACATGCTCATATGTATGCATGTATTTTTTTAAATTAATTTATAACTCTTTGTTGTCTTTATAAAACCCCTTTGGCTCTACAAAAACACTGCCTGACTTGCTCAAATCACAGCCCCTGAAAGTCAACCCCAAATGTAATGCTGAAGAGGAGCACTGAGCAGCAGAACACAGGAGCCACAGGTGGGTCCACGTTCCTCTGGAGAGTGTGCAGGGGATGCAGTGGGCTCGGACCTGACCCTCTGCTGGCCTAAGCCTTTTCTTTGTGCTACAGGGTTGTCTACAACATCTTCCTGTATGTGGCAGCAAATTTGTTATGGGCACTGCATCATTTTTAAGGTTTTTAACATGTTTTTTTACTCAAAGGAGCTGCTGTAGCAGCCGCTTCACCAGCAGCTTCATAAAGACCCACTGAAGATGAAGCTTCACTGCTTTGTTCAATGCCATGTCCTCAAACTGCTGAAAGAACTATTATTATATATTATATATATATTGTATATTGTATATTGTATATTGTATATTATATATTATAGCCAGGTGGGGTTGGTCTCTTCTCCCAGGCAGCAGCAATAGGACAAGGGGCCACAGGCTTGAGCCCTGCCAGGGGAAATTTAGGTTGGATATTAGAAAGAAATTCTTTCCAGACAGAGTGATCAGGCATTGGAATGGCCTGCCCAGAGATGATGGGGATGCACCATCCCTGGAAGTTTTTAAACTGAGATTGGACATGGCACTGAGTGTCATGATCTGGGACAGGGACTGGAGTTGGACCAAGGGTTGGACTCGATGAGCTTGGAGGTCTTTCCCAACCCAATCCATTCTATGAGTCAGTGATTCTATGAGTTTCCTAACAGTGTCATTTTTTTTGCTATATAATCTGCAATATATATTAGTTTAACCTCTGCTGTAGGTTCCAGTCAGTATTCCATTTTCCCCTCTCTTCAGCTCCACAAATGCACCTCCAGCAGGCTTGGAGGGTTGTGGCAGCTGAGGGGGCCCTTATTGTTGTCCCACAGGGAGCAAAGCAGAGGCTGAGAAGGGCTTTAGGTGATTCACTCTTTAGTGGGATATATTTATATCTATTTATGACCTTGAGATTTTTTTTCCAGGCTTCTCTATAAGAAAGTCCAGGGAAGTTTGCATTCTGGTTTTGAAAGGAAGACCAAACCCACAAGTTCACCAAACTGTTCCATAATGTTGACTGTCTTGTTTCCCTGAATTTTCCCCCCTATTTCGAGAGCTCCCAACTTGAAGTGGAGGAAGAAAAGGCAGAAACCATGGACAGTCTTTATTCTCACTGCAAGCAACATTTCATGTGAAATTCCATTATCCCCCTCCTGTCACACAAAGCTCAATCTGCTTTTATTTCCTAGAGCTGTTGGTCCCAAGCTGTAAAACATCTTGTTTTCCCTCATAAAAATTGTCAGCAGATTTGATACACCCACGAAGATGGTCTGAGGTCCATTTTAAAACAGCATTTGTAAAAGGCCAGGATGGGATTTGGTGGCCTAAACCCTCATCTAATTCCATGCTGAGATTCCACTGGAGCACTGGTGTTGTCTGGGTGCCACATCATGTTTGGGAGCTGCTTCAGAGGTCTCAGATATTTTGGGACCACAGAAGGCACCAAACAGGTGTATTTAGACAACAGAATCTTGTGCTTTTCTGGGTGTGGATTTGAGCTGCTCAGTGAAGACCTGTCAGTTCAGGGCTCTACATGGAACTCCTGCAGGAGGGCAAGAAGGACAGAAGGAAGGTGAGCAGACCCGTGGATCAAGGGAATGACCATTTATTAGGGAAAGCAAAAGCTGCAAAGACAAGTAGAGCTAAAAGAGGTGATTTTTTCCCCCCACTAATTCCTGCCTTTGGGCAGATTCCAAGCTCTTCCCAGGGATCAGGGTCCCTGCACTTGAGACACCGAGTGCCATAACCACCAACATCCCTGTTCCTTCTCCATTCCCCAAGCTCTTATTGCTGAGCACAACATCATAAAATGTGTCAATGACAGAAAAGGACAGAAAATGCAGTGGAAAATGAAATGCAGTGCTGGAAAATGTCAAAATTAGGGCAAACAAGGAAAGCACCCAGATGCAAATATGCTGAGGAGACAGGTCCTTGTGTCCCGAGGCACTAACCCAATTTGGGTACAATCACACTGACAGTTTTTGATGTAACTTGAGTGAGATTAATTGTGCTGCCCAGGCAGGACATGCTGAGGCGAGTGGGAGGTCAGAGCTGCCACTCTGCCCTTACACAGAGCACTTGACCCTTTCAGCTCGAGGGGGTTGCACCAAATTAGGTCTATTCAGCCCAAATTATTCTCTGTTTCAAATCTCCCTCCAAGGCAAGCCAGTTTGCATTTCAAGCAGAGACTTATCCCCTGAGAATAGATGGCTCCCAGGCAGCTTTGTCTCCATCTGGCACTGGTGAAGGGGATTCCTGGAAAGCATGGAACGTGGCTGGATTTTCCACCCAAACTTCCCATTCTCTTGGGGTCTGTTAAGCTTTGCCAGGATAACCAAGTCCTGCAAATGGTGTTCTGGTGAGAGTTGTCCTGTTTAAGGACAGTGAGCTGAAGTGCTTGATGAGCTGAGGAAGGATCATCCCATAAATCCAGCTGGGATATCCCTTGTGCCTTGCAGACGAGGCTGTTGGGGCAGCTGTTTCCCACTGGCAACAGCAAAGTTGTGTCTCCCTCCACATTCCTCCCTGTTTGGGTGTAGCTCTCGGTTCCTCCTCACCAACATTCCACATGCCCCATCCTAAACTTGTCCATGTCCTAATTCCTGAGCTCCAGCTTGACCTTTTGTCCCCATTTCATTTTCCTTTCCCTGATTAAGGTGCATCTCCTCACCTTCTCACATCCTGTCCCTTGGCCATGAGTCCATTCTGGTGGCCACCGCACAGGGATCCTCACCACTCCCTTGCCTCTGTGAGTCAATAATTAGATTAAAATCCACCAGCAGATTTGTTCCTGTGCATGACCATTATTAGGCAATTATTTTCCACTCTTATTTTCCTTCTGAAGCTTTGCTCTGTATGTTCCTGACTGAATCAATGACAACGTGGATACTTCATAAGGAGAAGCTCATGAATTTCTTTAGGAAGTGCATTCTTTTTGCCATTAGTTTCCTAAATGCTTCAGAAAACATTGTCTGCAAAGCCTTTTTGATATATGGTTGAGATTCCATGAGTTACAATAATATATCTGCATATGAAAATCTTACAAACATCAGATTGAGCTCATTAACATTCAACATAAACCTCTAATTCCAGTAAAAATCGGCTTCCCAGGTAGTTATGATTCTGTTCCTGTCTTTGATGGGTTGAAGGGTAATTAGTATGGGGTGGGAGAAGCTTTGTTCAGGCACAGTCTGCACTCTGAATCTTCTCCAAACATTCATATTTCTGGTAATTCCATTACTTCCTGAAAGCCTTGTAAAGTCATCTTTTGAAACATCTTGGGGAAGCATCACCCTGAAGAACCTTCTGTGATTAACTTCTACAGTTAATACACATATTTCTACAGTTTCAAATCATCTACTCCAAACTCAGCCTTGGGTCAGATTTATTTTTCATTTAATAACCACAAAGGTTCCAAGCTTAAAATAAATTAAAAACTTATGCAAGCAAAAAAATAATTAAAAAGTTATTTTATTTCATCTTTCAAATAACACTGAGTTAAGTGTTTAGGAGGCATTTAGACAATGCCCTTAATAACACACTTTAATTTTTGGTCAGTCCTGAATTGGCCAGGCGGTTGGAATAGTTGGTCATTGTAGGTAAATTCAAATGGAAATGTTTCTATCCTATTCATTAATTTTATTCCTACCTGGTTAGCACTGACCTCTGTCAATAGAGCCTATAAAATAAAGGTGGGTGTTTCCTGACCCAACACGTGTGTTGGTAGTAAGAGAGGTGGAATATGGGGTAAAAATTCAAGTCCTGCCATAAAATTAAGTCTTGGTCCCTAATATGATTTAATGCCATATCTTGTCTATCCTAAAAATAGGCAGAGGTTGGCAGCCTATTTATTTATCCTATTTATCCTTTCAGCCAGTCCATTGCTTTCCACAAAGTGTTACTCTTGATTAATCTAATTTCTTTTTAAATGTAGAGCAACATTTCCATCAGGACATGCAAAAATCCCCTGTGATGTCTGCACTGATGATTAAAGGGAGAACAGCCAATACAATAAACTCAGCTGAGGAAATACTTCAAAAGCCTGGTTAGATAAAGCAGTGAAGTTATGGACCACCAGTTCAATGGAGTTAGGTCATTTGTCCCCACTTTGCATTCTCTTCAGAAAAACTAAATTATAGATGCGCTCAGAGGTAATTATTTGTGCTTTTTTTCCCTCCTTACATCTCAGTGTAAGTTGTGGAGTCTTTTTAAAGGCACAAAACTCTCATGGGGCTTTCACTGAGTGGGGAATAAAAGAAACAGGGCAACAAGGGGAATGCCTTTCCAAAGATGATGGAACAGACCCTTCTGTGCAGGAGTAATGGGCTCAGACTTTTGTACTCCCTGAAATACAGGGAAATTCAAGCTTTCAGAGAGCAAACCACCCCAGCAAATGTGCAATGTCCCCAGATGTGTCACAGGAGAGAAGTGGAAGTGTAGAAGGAACAGACCAAGTTGATGGGAACAAGGTTAGTGGTGCTCTGGCCTTGACTGGGAGCACTGGGGTCCTTCCAACAAGCTCCACACTCTCTACTCATTCTGCAGGAGGAATAAGCACGTTTTAGAGAAGATAAATAGGTGGTGGAAAGCTATTAAGAGGATGATCCACTCGCCTGCAACCACCCACAAGCCCTTTCATGAGCTGCCCAAGCTCCACCCCGAAAGTATTTTACACTTTTCTCTGATTTTCTACTTCAATCCCCGTGCTGTCCCTGAACTTCAGCACTTCCAGATGTTTAAGATTAGTTTGCCCCTGAGTAAGTGACAGACAAAAAGCAGAACACCAGGAAAGTTCATTCTTGGTGGAAGAACAGAAGATGTGAAGCAGCAACTTAAATGTGTGCTGTAGTGGTTACTCACAGTGGGGAGCAGGGGCTGCCCTATATCTCAGGAGGTTGAGAGGGGTGCATTGAAATCCATTTCACACCCTCAGGATTTCAAGGTGTGTGCTGGTTTAGAGGCAAACCAAGAGGAGAAATGAACCCGACTCAGAATGAGACTGCAAGTCAGAATAACCATTTAGTAAAGAGATCACAATAAATGCACTGAGACAGAAGGAAAATCTTTTTGACCCACAAAACCAGATGTGCAGCCTAGGCAGGCATGAGTAGGATGGGGCTCAGCAGCCCCTGGGCTGAGCACCATGTGCCCTCCCCACCCCCACCTCCACCTCCAAGTACAATAAAGAAAGAAGAAACCTGCTGGTGAGGATGATGGTCAGTCAGGTCAAGAGTCACAGTCCTGTTGAGGTTCTGCTCCTCCTCTCGATCCCACAAGTGGTACCAGAAGTCCCCAAACCCCAAGTTTATCTCTGCTTGGGCTCAGATGGGAACACCCAGTCCCTCCCCCAGGGTGGGGAGTTTCACAAGGGGTGATTTACTCTGTGAGGTCAATCAGGGCATATTTTTGGCATCCCTGATGGCCCCTGAGCAGACATGACCCCTCAGGTGGGTGTGAAGGTGCTGGTGGCTTCCCAGAGGGGAGTTCTCACACCTGAATCATAGGTGTGAAGACAGGAAAACTTCCTTATCCCACAGAGTCTTGAAGCACCCAACCTGTACCCTGAGGGGTCGGGTGTGCCCTGGGCAGCTGCTGCCAATGATCCATCATTACCAGTTCTTGAGAAATGACACAGAGGGTGTAGAACACACAGCCCTGGCCACCCACACAGTGACAAACTGGTCCTGCCACTATAACCAGGACATTGTGTGGGGGTGGATTCTCTTCACCTTTTAAGGACTCACAGCTTTCTTTCTGTTGGGTCCCTTTTTCTAATGAAGAGGGGAACGATGGAACACACTGCAGAATTTAGTTTGGACTTCTCCATGCAGAGTGCATTAATTCAGGTGTGCTCTAATGGAAGACCCCATTCAAATCACTCCCCCATTTTAACTTGCTTGGTGTGTCCTACAGGTCATTGTGCTGAGCTTCATTTCATAGGACTGTGAACATTTCAAATGAAGTGCTTCACAATAACACCTCAGCGTTCACATTGTAAGTGTGAAGAGTGTGAATGCCTCATAAATCACCTTCATCCCTTTCATACTTTCATGTGTCACATGAAAAGTGAAGGTTAAAGTTATCTTTCTGGAGCACTAAGCACATAAGCCAGCCAAAGAATAGAAAAAGAAATGTGACAACAACCTTCACCTGCTTTCAGTGTAAAACCGTCCAGCTAAAATTCAGGGGATGCACAGGAACTAAGTCTGATGAACTTCTGAAAGCATCATTTTTAAAGCAAAAGGGAAGAGGCTTTCAGACTTTGGAGCACATCTGGCAGCAGAAAACACAGAGCCTACAAAGAGGAGACACGGGAGCAGGTCCAGAAGTAATACTGCAAATAGTCCCAACTGACCCAAAGGCAGCACTAGACACCCTGGCATCCCTCTCAGAACGTGTCCCTCAAGCCTCAGCCTGTTTTCTGTGAGACAAAAACAATCCCAACAGTGTCCCCCTTGTAATTATGAGAAATGAAAAAATGAAATGCTCACAGTCTGAATGTGGCCTGATTTTCTAGTTGAATGTATGTGGATGTACAGAAAACATTTCCAGTTGCCCCTCAGTATGTCACAGTTTCATCTTCTTTCAAAGTGCTGTGGCCTGTGCTGTCTTTTCAGAATTTCCTTTTCTCTTTCTCTGAATAAAACCCAGCGAGCACCAAAAGATGTTGTAAAAGGCTGGTTGGAGCCTTCCCTAAGCATTTGTGATGAGTTTGCTTCCTGTTGGATCTTCTCTAAGCTCATGGAGCTGAACATTTTTAGCATAGCTGAGCTTTGCCATTGTCCTGTATTTGCCTGGTGATTCTACTCCTGCTACAAGGAGAAAATAAATAAAAAACTCAAAACATATTGGAATTATGGAACTGTTTGGGTTGGAGAGGGCCTTAAAAATTATTCAGTTCCACCCGCCCTGCCATGGGCAGGGACACCTTCCACCAGCCCAGGGTGCTCCAAGCCCAACCTGCTCCAAGTGTCCAACCTGGCCTTGGACACTTCCAGGGATGGGACAGCCACAGATTCTCTGGGCAACCTGTGCCAGGGCCTGCCCACCCTCACAGGAGAATTTATTCCTAATTTCTAATCTAACCCTGCCCTCTGTCAGTTTATAGCCCTTCCCCCTGTCCTACTCACGCTCCACAAGAACTCCCTCTGATCAGAAATGTTACCCAGAGTGTTGGGATTAAAACCAGCCAAAAGTGCTTTTCTGCCAAGCCCCATTTCTCTGATTTGCTGCTGAATATTTGGCCTCAGCTAATTTTGACAAAAATCAGGACGTGGGCAAAAATAGCCAAGGGAGAAACGTGTTGCCTCATTGCCTTTCTGTGGCATTTGGAGTAAAGCTGATCCCAGCCCTGGAAGGAACTGCTTTTCAGGGTCAGCAGCAATACTGAATGTGTAACTGAGATGTGATCCCTTGAATAACACCTGAAGAAGTTTAGTAATCGGAGTTTGGGCAGCCTGGGGAGCCTGTGGCCCTATTGGCATGGCAGATTCCTGGGCTGAGGACAGAATAATCCCTGTGTTCCAGCAGCCTCTTCCCACGGGACCACACGTGCTCCTGGGGCCACACAAGCCACCTCCAAGCCCAAAGTGCTCTATTTCAAGTGGAGAAAACACAAACATCTTGGTAACAGGACTCTGAAGAAGGGCTGGAGAACAACTGAGTTCCAAGAAACCAGGTGTGTAAAGGAGGGGTGTTCTCCTTTCACTGTACACTTGGTCTGTGTTGCCATATCAGTCCTGATGTTCACTCTTGTTTTATGAGCAACTGAGACTTTGCTCTTCCCTCTGTGCTGCAGACACAGCTCCAATCTGTCCACAAAGCACTACAGATTGGTCTGCTCTGGATGTGTTTGGTAGTTCTGGGTTACTCTGTCCTGAAAAGGTTTTGTAGGGCACAAGTGAATCTGAGAAGGACACAACTAACCTGTGTTCCATTATTTTGGTGTCTGAGAGACTTCAGGATCAGACTCGGGAGGTTCTTCAGCAGCTGAGCTCAGACCTTGGAATACTCTTTAGAATGTTCAACATCCTCATGTAGATGTAGTTGTGGTGACAGGAGTTTTCAGGGTTAAGTACTTAACAAGTTTCCTGAAAGATCTGAACAGTTACATGGTGTTAAGAGTGAGAGGAAAATTGCATTACTGGTGGAAGTTTCCTGCTTTAGACTTTAAAACTGTTCACAACAAGCAGGTGTGAGGATGAAATCTCACTTTGGAATAAATGACAGCCCCAGGGTCACATTTCCTAACATCTTTCCTCAGCATCTGGCTAAGGTTGATTTCTCAGTGATGTAAACACTTGATACTGTCTGGAAAGAGGTATGACCTCGTTCTCCTCCAAGACGAATGAAAATGCTGAGAAGAGAAAAAAGAATAGGGTTAAGAATAAATAAAAAAAGATGATGAAACCAGCCAAGCCTTTTTAGCATAACTGATTTGATTTTCTTCAGCACTGGCATGGTTTTTCCTTGAAGAAGGATGAGACTGGAACATGCACTTGAGATGTGTGTCCCTGGAGGAGCCATCCATTACACCCGGAATGAAAATCTGCTTAATGCTAACGAGATTCGTGGCCTTTATTTATTCCCAACACACAGACTGGGGTTTACACTTACAGGCCTGTGATGATTTTATTTGTGGACAATTTTGCCTCATGCTGGTTGCCTTTGACAGCATTTGCTTTGATTGAGTTTATTTCCCCTTGACATGATGGCACACACGGGACGTGAATCGGCTGAAACGACACCACTGGTGCCACCACCCCTACATCTTGTTGGCCCTGCCTGATGAAAAATCCCATTAAACCCAGAAATCTACTGAGTTTCATCAAGCAGGGTCACATTTAATGCAGTCACTAGGCAGTCACATTGGGGGCTTCACTGTGGTAGTCAGTGAGAAATGAAGCAGCCACTGTCACCAAGCACAATCAAAGCAGCCCCAAGTCTGCAATGGGCTTCTGGGCAATGTTCTCCAAAATCTGGGACAACTGTATCAGTTTCTAACTCTTCATTTCACGTTGCCACCTGTGCATGGAGACTTTGGATCCATGTGAGAATGTTGCTCCACTTGAAACAGAAGAGAAAACACTTCTTGCTTTTCTGTTCCACCTTTACTGTATAGAAGTCTTTCTGAAGAAAAGCAACCCCAAATTTAGTCTTCTTTTAACACAGCACTACAGACTTCCATGCTTCAGCTGCTGGTTTTTGAGGGACACTGTCATCTGTAAAAGAAGTTCCATGTAGACCTCAGGAGACAGTGAACACTTAAAATCACAGAATCATGGAACCACCGAGGTTGACAAAGACCTCCAAGATCATCAAATTCAGCCTTTGACTTAATATCACCACATCCACCAAACCACCACTAAACTTTGCCACTCTCACCCCTTCCCACGATTTCTCACAACCCTGAGGACAAAGTTTGGCTCCAGGTCTCTAAGCTGAGCCTCTTGAATTTCCCTTTAAGATGCTTATTGGTGTCTTTTACTCCAAGGAATCACATTACTAGGAAGACTCAGAGTTTGAGCTCAGCAAAATAAATGTCCCCTCTTCATCTGAGGGTTCTCTTAGGTCTGGATTGACTGATGTGCTTCATTCAATCCTCACTTGGAGGAAGCTCCAGTTTGGCCATGGAGTGTATAATTTCTTTCTTCTGGAAGTGAAGGAAAGTGCTTTGAAATCTCTTCCTGTGACCAAAGTCTTTGCTTGTAGGGGCTGCTCCAAACTGCCCAGTGTGCAGGAGTTTTCTTTACCACACACCAAATCCCTGAGAGCAAAAGGTGTTAGACCCTCAGGAGTATTTTCTCAGGTTCCAAGCTCACTTTTCAGGAATTATTGATGTTCCTGAGGCTTGTGCTGAGCTCCCAGATAACAAACACTGTCAGTGCCTGAAGATCCCAAAGGATCCTTAAGCACTTCTGCTGGTCCCTGTTGCAGATGTCTGGCCTTTGAAGGCTGAGGCTGAAGTGTGGCACCACTGGAACAGCCTGATTCAGGCAGTTTTGTTTATTGGCTGGGCAATGGCTGAATGAAAGTCAAAAATTAAAGATATGGAGGTCTTCTTGCCTTTTTTGCTCCCTGGACTATTCTCTTGCATAACTGTTAGATTATGTGTGAAATATGACAAAAATAGTCTGTTTGTGAATGAAATCATAACCCCCCAGTTCTTCCCATCTCCTGCAAGCTTAGTTTCCCTGCCCAGGGGGCACAGAGAAGCAACATGGAAGTTCTGGGTGAAGAAAAGTCTCGAGTGTCTCAGTGCACAGTGGTTACCTCCAGGCACATCCTTTACGCCCAGAGCAACAAAACAACCTTAACCATGTCCTGATGGCTCCTTTGGTGTATTTGATCCATATTTCAACTGCATGAAATGAAACAGGTCCTGTTTGATCCTTCCCACACACACTTCCCTCACTTCTCTTCCCCCTCAGGGTGACAAGAAGCTCCTGGCACTGTTAGAGCCCTAAGAGGAAAGACCAAAGTGAGCAGTGAACAAGAGAGAGAGACCAGGAGAGGTTGGATGGGGTTTTGAGCAACCTGGCTTAGTGGAAGGTGTCCCTGCCTGTGGCAGGGGGTTGGAACAAGATGATCTTTAAGGTTCTTGCAAACCCAAACCATCCTTGACTGTAAGATCTGGGCCATTTGTAGAGCTGTGGCCGCCTTTGACAGTGATCTGAGAAATACAGAAGGAATCATTCCCCAAAGGACCACGATTCCCCATCCCTCACCCCACTGAAATTCCCAACACACTTCTCCCTGAGTTGCTGCCTGTTTTGCTGGGCTCCCATATAAAAGGCTCCCTTTCCTCCTCTGAATTAAAATGAGTTTCATACCAGCCAGGTTTCATTACTTTGTTTATCCTTCCAAAATACTCGTGAATCTCAAACTCACAAAACATGTCTGATTCTGTTTGCAGACGATTTTTACCTCCCATGAAATAACTCAGGGAACATTCACTTTGATTGCTCTCATTTATTTGCCTATTAGTCTGTTTGTAGCTGCAATAAGAAAGCAAATGATTCCACTGTATATTTTATTTATGTGATTTGTCTGAATGGTAAACTGCAGAGCCTGATTCAGATGCAAAAAATTATGGAGTTGTGGCATCCAAAGTCCTAATTGGAAGCATTATATTTGCAAGCTGAAGAGCTTGCACAGAGCCAGATGAAGAATGTAAACTTGCTTCTCCTCCTCTCACTGCATTCAAAGTTTGAGGTTGCTCAAATCCAGGGGGAAGGTCTTTATCCACCCTTATCCACAGTAACACCTCATGGACCCCAAGGCAGTTATGATCCATCAGAAATGGAGAAAGGGAGAGAAAAATGGGAGGGATGAAACACTCCTCCCATGAGCAAAGGCTGGGAGAGTTGGGAATGTTCAGCCTGGAGAAGAGAAGGCTCCAGGGAGACCTTGGAGCCCCTTCCAGAGCCTAAAGGGGCTCCAAGAGAGCTGGAAAGGGACTTTGGACAAGGGCATCGACAAGAGCTAATGGTTTTAAACTGAAGGAAGTTGGATTTAGACAAGGTATAAAGGTGATTTTTTTTTTTCCTATGAAGGTGGTGAAACACTGAGACATGTTCCCCCGGGAGGTTTTGGAAGCCCCATCCCTGGGAACACCACAGCTCATGTTGGACAAGGCTCTGAGCCAGCTGATGTAGTTGAAGATGTCCCTGCTCATGGCAGGGGGGTTGGATTAAGTGCCCTTTAAACATCCCTTCCAACCCAAACTCTCCTTTACCTCTGTGATTCTGTGATTCTAAACAAACCATCTTTGTGCTGCTCACTGGAATCTTTAAGTGCTTGACTTGCTGACTCCACTGGGGTGTTGCCACCTTCCAGTTCCTGTGTCTGTGAACCCCTCTTTGGAGAGGACCTAAAACGAGAGCAGTGCCAAAACACCTCCAGCTTAAAAAATCCTGGGATTCAACAGCCAGGTCCTTGTCCTGTACCACGTGCCAGTCTTTGATGCAGCTTCACTTTCAGGATGTCTCCTTGGAGGTTTTTGGACCATCCAGTGACGAGCAATCACATTTTCCATGTGCTGTAATTAATGACAGCTAACAGGTTTTGCAATTGTTTCCTTCCAGCCAGCAGAAAGGCCCAGGGTCCCCTCCTGTGTTCCAGGCTGTTAACGTGGCTCTTCCATTTGTTACCTGCATCTTGGGAATCACTTCTGCAGGAGTTTTTAGGAACAGGTTATATCCTGCCAGAGTTGCCCCCTCCCAAAAAAAAAAAAAGAAGAGCCTGGGTTGTTATTTTTGAAGCAATGTTCTTTTGGTGAGTGTTCCTCAGGATGCAGACATCAGACCCATCTCCTAATTGCTTCTGTGTCCTGCTACGTGCAAGATGCTTTAAAAAGTCCTTTATTAGGATAAATGAGGGAAAAAAAAATCCTGGCTCATAGTTCACTAAAACCTCTGTGTTGATGAGTCAGTGTGTTTCTTCCTTCCACCTCCAAGCAATTATTTTGATCTAAGGAACAGCACTGATGAATCAGACGGTTTCTTTTAGTTATAGAGAAATAACTTGCAAAGGTTTAAGGAAACAAATGACTTAGACCTGAATTCCTTGTTAAATAGAAGAAAAAGTCTGGTAAACAGTGAGTGGCATGAGATGCTCAGGCCAAAACAAAATGTTTCTGTTTCCCTCCCCAAACCTTTTCCCCACTCAGAGGTTAAACAAAACTCAATGCAAATGAAAATTGAAGCTAAACTGCTGACCTGGATATCTGATGCCACAGGGAAAGGAAATACCTAATCTGAATATTAAATAGCAATCAATGAAATGAAAGTGTTCCCTGGGAGGATTTGTGTAGATCTCAGCTTCGGATTAAAGTCATGGAATTAGTGCTGTGCATGGGAACAGGCCATGCTCACCTGAGCCTCAAGTGTCAGAATTTCAGTGCAGACAGTTTGGGGCTCCTTTATGGGGGAAAATACATTTTTTCACCCCCACTTTATTTGCAGGCCCAGCCTTTTCTCTGTGCTTACCTGGGTGGGAGAACTCTGGGTTTACAGTTTTCCTGTGCAAATGTCTTTAAGCTCAAAAACTGGATGGAATAAAAGCCCCAACTCACTCAATCTGTTCTAGACACTTATTTTAGGACCTGTACTTCTCTCAATATCCTGATTAGATTTTCTCCACCTGAAAGGCAGCCTAGGAGACAATCCACATTTATATTAAGGCAGATCAATCCCATATTGCTATTGTTTTGTTGTTGTTGTTGTTGTTCTCTTTTATTTAGCATTAATTGTTTATTAATTTTTCCCCCCATAAGGTGAGAGGTGGAAACAAACTTTTGTCTTCTGGGTTGGCACAGCCCTTCAGAACCAAAACACAAAGCCCTGAGCCCAAAGTCCATAGTTTTGAGGCAGCTGTGCCTCTTTGGATTCAGATGAGTTAATTGAAGGTAAAGTCTCATCCTGCTTTATTTCAGTAACATTTCCATGAAAGCTCAAACTAAAGGTCACACAGAGTTCCCTCCTGAGCTCCATGGTGTCTTCTCATATCTGACACTTCTAGGTGGACAAATCTTTCAACACATGGAGCTTTCTGCTGGAGATGGTCCTCCTGGCACGCAGGTGGGAGTGGGGAGGAACCTTCCCTGAGCACCATTCATCCCTAACATATTTCATAAGCTCAAACTGTGCTTTCCCGGCAAGAAAAGCAGAACCCAAAATGAAGAGAGAAGGCTGAACCTGCTCTTCAGCAATTCCTCCCTTCCCCAGAAGAGGTGCAGAAGTGTTTGCAGGGATGGAAATTGCCACCTCCTTTTCCAGGCATATGATAGCCCAAAAATTCTCTCTCACCGATGCAAAGTCCTTCTGGCAAAGCAACAAATAAAGGTAACAAAATAAAAGGCCTGTGTCATGGGTTTCTGTAGCTGAATTTTAGTAGAAGGGGGAGCTTCCTGTAGCTTCCTCTGTCCTGTGGAGCCAAGGACAGCCAGGGCCAGGAGGGACTTCCTGCTGGTGGCCAAAGTGGAGCCAATTAAGAATCACAGTCACGCCTCTGTGATAACATATTGAAGAATGTAGGAGTGTGGGGCAGTTGAGAATTCCAGGCATGGGATAACAGTGCAGAGACAGAGAGACCAAGGTGGGAGCAGGAGGAGGAGAAGGAGGGACCCGACACTGGAGCAGGAGGGGAAGGACTCAAAGCTGTGCCTTCGCTGCAGCCCCTGGAGGAGCAGGTGGATGCAGAAGGAGCTGTTGCCCTGTGGGAGGCCCAGGATGGAGCGAGATCCTGGAAGAGACTTGTGGCCATGACTCGTGGAGAAGGACCCCCACATTGGAGCAGGTTCTTCCCCCCGGTAGAAAGTGTTGCCCGGGGGGTGGACTCACCTTGGAGAGTCTATGGAGGACTGTCTCCCGTGGGAAGGACCCCATGGGAGCAGGGGAAGGACTCAGAGCTGTGGCCCCCCTGCAGCCCGTGGGCAGGACTGTGGTGGAGCAGCTGTGCCCCTGCAGCCCACGGAGCCCATCGGGGGGCAGAGACCCCCCTGCCCCCCATGGAGTGACCCCCAGGACAAGAGCAATGGCAGCAACAACACCCACCTGCAGAACTCCCATTCCCTGGTAGCAGAGGATAGGTTCAATCCATCGACCTCTGGGTTATGGGCCCAGCACACTCCTGATGAAAAGCTCCAGGTCTTTTTGACTCGTGCGATGAGAGGACAACAACTGGTCCTTGGGGGGCAGCCCTGGGTGGGTGTCACAGTGCCCAGTGCTCCACCAGTGACACTCGCTGGCTGACACCACCCCCGGAATCCCACCCTGGGATGGGGGGAATGCACACAGTCCGGGACCTGGGTGGCCCCAGGGACCTGCCAATGCTGGGAAGAGGAGCCATGGGAAGGGCTGTGAAACCCTCAGAACACTTCTGACCTGCAGCAGCATCCCCGGATCGTGGCCAGATGATGAGGAGTTTCACCACTGGTTCATGCTTGGCAGGGCATGGCGCACATGGCCACGGGCACAGCTGCCCGAGGGAGTGGCACATACAGCTGATTGAGTGCTATGGTGCCTCTTGGGGCAGTGAGGGTTTGGTACCAGCCCAATCTTTAGCTCCACTGGCTCGTTTGGTCTATTCTCTGGGGTAAAATGATGGTGGGAGTTGGTATTTTTATGGCTCTTGCAAAAGGGAAAGCTTTTGATTTTGGATATTGGAAAGACATTCTTTCCAGGGAGTGTGATCAGGCATTGGAATGGGCTGCCCATAAAGGGGGTGGATTCGCCGTCCCTGGAGGTTTTTAAACTGAGATTGAACGTGGCATTCAGTGCCATGATCTGGGACAGGGACTGGAGTTGGATCAAAGGTTGGACTCGATGCTCTCAGAGGTCTTTCCCAACCCAACCCATTCTATGATTACTGGTTTGAGCCAAGGATAACCCTGTGAGCACTGAATGAAGCACATCCAGCTATTCACATCCAGCTGCCACACACTTTTTAAAAAGATTCCCATTGCACAATTTCCAGGGAATGAATGTTAAGCCATAGCCATGGGGTCAGTAAACACCACCAGAAACCAAACAATTGCCTTGAAAAAGGGGGATTTCGGAGTGTTTGCACACAATAGCAGTTTGTATTTGGTCTCTGGCACACGCATCTGTGAGTCCAACCTGTCATCCTTAGTCATCACTGTGCTTTGGTTGAATGCCTCCTCTGAAAAAGCCCCCAAATAAACGACAAACATCAAACTGAATCCTGAAGTTCAACCACAGTTGTTCCCTTGAGCACTCACTGTTTGCAAACGTTGCCCAACATCCCGTCCCTGCTGGGGCTGAACTGCTGCGTGTTTATGTGAAGCCATTGATCCATGTGAGGGAGGCAACACTTTGCAGTGGAGCAGGAAGCCAAAAATAAAACATGCAGTGTGTCAAACCCTGAGGAGCAGTGGTGTTTCCACCTTTTACTTTTTAGCATTTCATGTCTTGGCCAAGCAGAAGTTGTGGTTAATGACTGGCACAAGACACGTGTTTGCAAAAGGCCTTCTTGCAAAACTATTCTGCTGCCCAAATCTCACGGTTTGGCTGCTGTTTGTGCAAACAGAGTCACGGGATGTCCTGGGTTGGAAGGGACCCACGAGGATCATCGAGTCCAACTTCTGACCCTGCACAGGACAGCCCCAAAAATCCCACCACGTGCCTGAGAGTGTAGTCTAAACACTCCTGGAGCTCTGTCAGCCTTGATGCTGTGCCCATTGCCCTGGGGAGCCTGTTCAGTGCCCACCACCCTCAGGGGGAAGAACCTTTTCCTGAGATCCAACCTAAACCTCCCCCGACACAACTCCAGGCCATTCCCTTGGGTCCTGTCACTGGAGACAGGTTTTAGTTTTCAAGTCAGCTGTTTCTGTGAACCTTGTCCCAGCTGTCAGGAAGTGTTCTTCCCTGAAGAACAGGTAAGAAGAACCCTTGCCATCATCTCCAACTGGTTAATGCACGTGGGATTGTTTCATTAGCAAACACAAATTATGTTCATGGATTCACAGAATTGTTGAATGGTTTGACTTGGAAAGGACCTTAAAAACAATCTCATTCCAGCTTCCTGTCATGGGCAGGGACACCTTCCACCAGCCCAGGAATGCTCCAACCTGGCCTTGGACACTTTCAAGGATGGGGCAGCCACAGCTTCTCTGCCCAATCCCTGCCAGGGCCTGCCCACCCTCCCGGGAAATGAGAGACCTTTTTCATGTGTCATAAATCAGAATTATTAGCTTTCTAAAGGAGATTACTGCCTTTCCACCTGCACTGAGTAGACACATTTCTACATCCTTTTTGCCCTGAAAAACCAGATGAACAGACTTTTCAGCTGTTCCCACTGTGGGAGACTTTCTTGCTCTTGTTATTTCACCTTAGTGATCTCATTGGCATAAAGTCAGAGTGAAAAGATAACAGATAAGATCTATTTCTGGCAACCCACAGACATCACCCTGGTAATTCCAATGATCACATCCCCCCTGTCTGACTCTGAGACATGCATTTAATTTCCTCAGATTCATGCTATAAAAACATTTCCCTTATGGGCTGTGACACAACCTTCCCTTTATATCAGACACTTTCAGATGGACAATTAACCAAATGCTTTTTTGAAATGGTAATTATTTTCCAGGGCCACAGAGGCACTCTCAGAGCCCAGGGAAGTGTGGGTGAGATGCTGTGATTTAGAGATGGTCAAACTTAACCAGGATGGATGGGAGCTCCACTCTGCTTTGGACTGGGAGAAGGGAAATCTCTGCAGGGAAATTCTGTGGTCAATTCATCCAGCACTGCAGGTGTGGCTTAAGGCTTTCTGAGCTGTATCCCATGGCAATTCCAGGGAGAGATTTGGGAGTTCACCAAATGGCCATTTCTAAAATTCCTTCAGAGCATTTTGATGTGCTACAGGTCTGATTTAAATCCAAATATGTTCACAGGCTGAATTCTCTGGCTGCCACTTGGGTATTATTAGTCAGTGGGCTTACAGAATGCTATTGCTTATGGAGTTCCTCTAAGTCCATAGTTGACAGGCAACTCACATCTATATTTTGGGTTGGTTTGGAGGATGAGAGAATTACTCATTTGTTTTCCTGAGAATTGGAAGAGAAAAGTAAGTTCTACTGAGTGACAGTCATTTCACTGGACTTTAACTGTCTACAACTGAGCCAGCCACTGGGCAGACCCTTGTGATAATCAGTGGAGAGGAAAAGGGTTATTTGGGCTATGATTGTCCAAGATACTCTGATGGCTCCTTTGGGAATGACCCTTTGAAGGGGCTGGTTTCTTTCCACTGACTGAAGGCAAATAATTCAGATCACAGATATCTCTATTTTTGTCTCTGCTCCACGATTCCTCATTTCCACCCTGTGATTCTTGAGGAAGAGCTTAAACTGCTCTGAGCAACCTGCACAGCCAGCTCCTCTAAATAATGACAAAGTTCCTACCCTACTCTTAAATACACATATTTATATTGCAAAAAATCTTGGAACTGTTTTTCTTTGCTCACCTCATTTGGCTTTGCTGGCTCTGAATCAGGTTCAGCCAAGTCCTAGTCTCCTGTTATGGTGCATCAGTCAAAATGTGGGATCACAGGAATGTAGAACACAAGGTAAAACTTAGCAGTTAGAAATCCCAGTTTAATTAAAACCTTACCTAATGTGCCATTTTAGCAAGAGGTTTCAGGGTTTAAATGTACAGTTTAACTCAGAAAGGCAGAGAATTTTGCTCTTTGTACTTGCCTAAATTTTGAACTCCTTACCTAATAGTCATTCTAGAGAATCTAAAACAAAGCAGCACAGAACCCTTCCCTAGATTACTGGGAAATTGAGTTGAATTGGGAGCTGTTACAAAAGGAGAGAAATGTGATCTACTTTAATTTGAAGTCTTTGAAAGTCTCAGGCAGACCTTCAGAATCTTTGAAGTATCATAAAAGGTCAATGTTTGGTTGTACACAACTAAGACAGGTTCCTTCTCCAGCTTGTAGACCTTAGTTCCCACTTATTTTCTCTAAAATGAGGAATTCTCTTCCCTAATATTTCTCTAAAATTAGGATTATTTCTCTAAAATAAGGACTGGATGCAGAGCTGGACCCACCTAAAGCTCAACAACAGTGAGTGTGGATTTTGGCAATATTTTAACCATGGTCCATTTGACTGTTTCCCTTTACAAAGGACTGCAAAGCCCTTCAGGCTTTCCCCTCAAACATTTTTCCATTCTCCCCTTGTCCCCAAAACCGGGCTGACATCTGAAAGATGACTAAGCAGGGCAACTATCACATCACTTGGTGTGCCAGAGTGAGAGGAAAAGGTTCGTGGCTCTCTAGGGAGGAAATAATATTTATGAGGCAAAAGAAAAGACAAAATTAGAAACCCAGGCTCTGCTAAACAGCTCTATAAATTAAGAAGAGGACGACTAAACAGATGTGCAAAGCACCATAACTTGTACCTTGGAGAAGGTGGTGACTTACAATGGTGGAATATTAAGATCATCATTCAAATGGACCGTCCCCTTTGTCACCTCTGGCACACGAGAACGTCCTGCTTGATGAACACCTAAGGAAGAATTAAAAGGACATTTCTTTTCAGGAGGGATTGCCCCTCTGAGATCTAACATTTAAAACCCCATTACTGGGTGATTATGGAATATTTATAACTTGGGCACAGTCTGGACTTCAAAAAACTAAGGGTTTAGGCAACTCCAGTGGTGATTCGTATCTCACTGGTTTAGTTGTCTATATGTTAAATATGCAACTCTGTTTTTCTGAGCTCAAGAAGATGCTCTTTATAGAAAACAGAGAGAAAACACAAGTTTCATCTGGTGACCATTTTCTTGCTGTAACAGATGGAGGTGAATTCCCCTCTGGGGATGTTGTTTTGTCTCCAATATTGCCAAGGGGAATCCATGATGAGCAGTTCTCGTTTAGGCATTTGAAAATGAGAGTTTGAAGTCAGGTTGCATGATTCATAGTGATGTGATGGTCCAAATGTATTTTGTGGGAAAAAAATCCAGAGACATTTGCAAACTGTGGAAAAGCTGAAAGTCCCACATTTATCAAAGAAAGCAGAAGTTAGATTACTACTATTAAAATCCAATTATATTTTAACTCATTAAGTAGGCACACAGAAACAGGATGATTATTTCTTGACCTATGGATTTTCAGGGCTTTCTTTTCAGAGTTTCTCCTTTCTGGGCTTACAACTTGAGTGATCCCCAGTTTCACAGAATCACAAGAATGGTTTGGGTTGGAAGGGCCCTTAAAGACCATCTGGTTCCACCTCCCTGCTGTGGGCAGGAACACCTTCCACTAAATCAGATTGCTCCAAACCCCACCTATTTTTGCATCTTGACACTACACTCCTGATAACTATTCCTCGAGAATGGAGTGGATTTATTCCCAGTCTATAAGAAATTCACCAAGGCCAGCTTCTCCTTAATTTCTCATGACACTGTCAGTGCTGAAAACCTTACCAGTGCCACAGTAGTTCTCATTAATTTGCTTTTTTGTCCCTTTCTCAAAGTCCACAAGAAAATTAGAGTTTGCTAAGATGATTTCCTCTTGACAAATCCACTCTTGTCTGTTACTCATCTCTCTGCAATAATGATGAGAGAGGTTTCACTGTCCTGTTTGATTCCAGAGGGATCCAAGCCCCTGAGGAGCACATGCTGTATGTTCAAAAGCTACTTAGTCATTGAAGAATGGAAATCCTTTTGGCTTTCAAAGAGACATGTGCCCCCTGATGAAAGCGCCTCTTGGATGGATTCCAAACACACATGGGGAGTAAGAAGATGTGGGAAGGATATGGGAGTGGGGGAAATTGGAGGCCTTGGTATCCAGCAAACTTCCCACTCTGGGAATAGTTACTGTGTGGAGCCACAGAGATCCTTCCATTGGGTTTCCTGGGCTTTGAAAGTTTGAAATGCTCAGTTCTTTTGGACCACGAGACCAAAGCTGTGTTGGCAGTGCAGGTGCAAGAGGGTCTTTCCAAGGCAGCGTTGCAATAATGTCAGAGGTGTCAATGCAGGGCTTGAGATTTGCAGCTTTTGAAAGTGTTTTGCAGGTTTTAACTGTTGACCCTGAGTTGTGAGAGAACTGGTGTTGGAGGAAACTCCTTTAATACTGCACAGGACATGCTTGCAGGAGCTGTGGTCACACCTTTGGACCGTGGTGTAGAAACCACCCAACTCATCGCTCCTCTCTTGTGTCCTTCTTACTTTACAGAGAAAGCCCAAGTGTTTTCCCTCTGTGCTTTCTCAGATACACCACAGAAACCTGCAGCTCCATCCCAGCTTCCCTGTCATGCCCCAAAGGAGCACAGCAGACCAGCCTGAAGGATCCTTCAGCCCAAAGTACACCAGAATAACTGACTTCCAATCTTTGATTTTCCTTCAGCTGAATTTTCAGCTTTCACAGCCCTGTGCATCTTTTCCAAGCCCATTTCCACGGTGGTTTCTTGGCTCAGGAATGTCTTGGCTGTTCTCCTGCATAATTTCAGCACCTAGAGCTGTTACTCCAGCCCTGTCCAGGTTTTTCTGATCTACTGGCCGTGACAGCACAGACTGACACAACCCAGAGAGGAATGGGTAGAGGACTAAGCCTGTAGGGTGGTATCTTAACATGGCCCATGGGGTATGGCCACTCCCTCCTTACCTCGATGGAAGGATCAGGAATCCAGACAAAGTGTACAAAACATTTTGATTCCACTTTTCATTTTGCCAGGGATGTGGGCAGATTTCAACATATTCTTACTTAGGGACACTACTGCTCTTTGGTCTTCTATCTTGATTGTCTTTACTCACCCCTGAATATTCTGGGTTAAGGAGAGTCATTGTCAGATGACTTTCACTGCAATCAAACAATTAATTAAAAATAATACCTTGCAGTTAAACACAGCCAAAGAGAGGCTGCCCAGCCTGGGATGGAAGGGCTGTAGGACTCCAGAGGAGTTGGGCTGATCTGCTCCTTCAGGGAGTCGTTGCACACTTGTTTTGGCTTCTGGGTGATTTTTGGAATGATTGGTTGGTTGGGTTTCTTTTTTCATTTTTTTATTTGCTTGTTTTTTTTTGTTTGGTTTGTTTTTGTTGTGTTTTTGTTGTTGTTGCTTTTTGTTTTGGTTTTGTTTGTTTTTGGTGGTTTTTTTTGTTTGTTTGTTTTGGTTTTGTTTGTTTTTGGTTTTTGTTTGTTTGGGGGTTTTGTTTTTTTGGGGTTTTTTTGGCTTTTTTTGTGTTGCTTTTTTTGTGTGTGGGTGTTTTTTGTTTTTCTTGTTGTTTTTGTTTGTTTGGGGTTTTTTGTGTTGCTTTTTTGTGTGGAGTTTTTTTTTTGTGTATTTTTTTGTTTGGTTTGGTTTGGTTTGGTTTTGTTTTTTTTTTTTGTTTTTTTTTTTTTTTTTTTTTTTTTTTGGGGGGGGGNTGGTTTGTTTTTGTTTTTTTTGTTTTGTTTTGTTTTGGTTTGGTTTGTTTGTTTGTTTGTTTTTTGGTTGGTTGTTGTTGGGGTTTTTTTGGGGTTTTTTGGTCGGTTTTTGTTTGTTTGATGGGTTTTGTTTTCATTTTCCCCTCTGATTTTGCCTGTTTCTATCCCGAGAGTCTGGAAAGGGCTGTTGGAATCGACACCAAAGCAGCTGGCACCAAGTAAACTGGTGCAGAAACCCTAAACACGCACCAGACCAAGTACCCAGGGGCAAAAGGGGCAGGTCATTGTCCCACCCAGGGCTCTGCCCAAGGGGAATTTGGACACACTGCCAAAGGGTGGAAGATCTCTTGGACTGCCAGGGTTGCCATGTGCACTTTCAGCTGCCCCAGTCCTAATTTCCAGCAACAGGCAGCGTTCTGTGCTTCATGTGGAAGGACAGAGGAGAAAGGGGCACCTGTGGAGAGCAGCTCTCACCATCCCGTATAAGATGCATTTCTCTCCACTGATTATGGAGGGAATCTCATTGCTCTCCTGGTCTTCTGCTACTGAAACAACTGTATTTATCAGTTAATTAAATTATGCTTTCAAATTAACAAGTCTGGTTGATCTCTTCAGGCTGCTAAAAGGTTGGATCTGTTCTGTGGTTAAAAATCCCTAATTGAGTGTAGCTTAAATTTAGTAGTGACCAGTTTAAAGCCATTTGTTCTTGTGCCAGGAATATCATTCTTGACTTTTCCTGAGAATCAGGGAAAACTACCAACAGGGTGGATCATTCTCCAGCTGAGAAAGGCGACCACATGAAAGCACAAGGAATGACTGAATGGAGTGTGTGTGCTCAGAAAGTCGATTTTTTTCCCCTTGCCTTGAGATTTTCTTTTGTTATGCTGAAGCCAATAATAAGATCATGAAAGGCAGAGCTAATCTTCCCACCTCCTTTGAAAATTTTAGCTTTGGGTTGGGCTTTCCTTTCTCTAAGGGAAGCTTTTCAGAGCTTTTCACGACTTTGCTTAGCTCTGTTGGCTCCCATTTGAACGTTTTGCCATTCCACACGTGGAACAGTTTCTTCTGTGGGTTGCGCAGGTTCACAGTGGTCATTCTAACAGCACTCACAGAAATCTCTTGAAATGATTTAAAGAAGAAAGTGCCTCGTTCTTGCTTTATTCTGCTGCTTCCACATGAATGTGGTAGCAGAGAAAGTTAATTAAAGATGAAGGGATGGTGCTGTATCTGACATCTCGCTGCTGCCAATAATTAGCAGGACTTGATTTTTCAGCTGATTTAAATTGTTGGAGCTCCTCTGAAAAGGGAGATATCACAATGTGGGTCAGCAGGACTCCAGGGACACAATCTGCCTTTCAGCTTGCTGCAGAATGTGCACTAATTAGTGTCCGTGAGAGGAGAGTAAAATGTGTGTGTAAAGAATAATAACACTTGTTACCAGCAGTGAAGAGTCGTAAAAATTCTCCTTCTCCATCCTTTCCTGTCTTAAGAGGAACGTGGTGAAATTATACTGAAACAACCTAATTCTTTGTAGTAAGGGAAAAAAAACCCACTGAGAAAATAAAAACTTTTAGAGCTGATTTTTACAGAAGTCTCATTTATTCTGAAGCAAAATCTACTCCATGCTTGGCATATTTAATAATTTAAGGATAGAGACCCACTAGAAAAATAAATCTGAAATATATATGACAGGTCTCTAGTAATTTTTGATTATTTAATCTACCCTTACATATAACCTGGTAAACTTTATCTTTCCTGTGGAGCTTGTTATTTTCAAAGCCACCACTAGATTCTCATTAGGGATTGTCAATTGTGGAACCCCCTGGAAAAACCCAAATGAAACAAAGGCAACAGTTGGAGTCTTCCAGGAAGAAAAGGCCACGGCTTGAGCTCTGGTGGTGCACCAGGACCCTCCTTTGCCCATCAGCATTCCTGCCAGAGCATCTGCCTGCTGACATTCATGTCAGGGGGTGGCATTTGCCTTGGGGAGATGGATCTGGTGTCACCTACTCCTTGCAGTGTCTCTTTTCTGAAGGCATGTAAAGGTCATTTCTGGCAGAGCAGGGAGCCTTTGTGAACTCCCCATGCTGGGCACGAAGCATCCACTGAACAGCGTGTTTCTTGGCTGGAAACTGATTTTTTTTTTTTTTTTCTCACACACTCCCCTTTTTTTCCCCCATTTTTCTGTTCCTCCTGGTGTGTTTCCATGAATCTTGCCAGGAGTAAAATGATAGTGATGGAAGAGTTTCTGCATTGTGGTGCTGCAACATTTCCTAAAAAAAAAAAAAAAAATAACCAAATGGGTCTTAATCGAAAAATTGGAAGTTAAATTTGGTTGTGAAAAACCCATGACTTTGATGGCTTGCCCAGAGAAGCTGTGGCTGCCCCATCCCTGGAAGTGTCCAAGACCAGATTGGATGGGGCTTGGAGCAGCCTGGGCTGGTGGAAGGTGACCCTGCCCATGGCAGGGGGTTGGAATGAGATGGTCTTTAAGGTCCATCCCAACCCATTCCAAGGCTCTGTGATTCCATGATTACCTCCACTACCCACAAAACCCCTGCCTGAGTGACACGGTGCAAACACTCCGTGTTGAGCGTCAGCCAAGGCCAAACTGCACCTTCCACTCCTGCCCTCCTCAGACACCTTCCCACGGGACATGAAGGTTGGCTTTGAGCCTTTAGACTCTGAGTCAGCAGATGAACCTGCCAGCCCCTGCTGTGTTCACATCCAGAGGCACCAGGAGGCAGGACCTGACATTCCAAGATGAACCCTGGGACCAAAGTTCCTGGGAGCAAGAATGAGTGCAACTCTGCCCTGGTAGAGGCACGAGGAACAGAGAGGAGGAGGAGGAGGAGGTGGGGGGATGGAGGCAGCAAGGCTTGGAAACATTTCTGTCTTGGCTCAGTTGTCCTATGTAGACAGCCAATCCATTTTGGACATCCCTGAGCTTCCCAGCTGGATCCAGCTGTCAGTCTAAAAGGTCACAACTCCTGTGTTGTGACTGGCAGCTCGTTTCGATGCTTCAGGAACCCTGAGGCATTTCAAATTACCCTATTAAAGTTTGTATTGTAGGCAACTAAATTTAGTGGCTTCATTGATGTTTTTTTAATTGTGGTTATCTTGATATGAGTATGGTATATAAAAGCATACAGATGCCAAGAGACTATATAATTAATGGCCAATACAGAAGGTCAGAGCATCAAATAGATCCTGAAAAGTTACTGAGCTCATCTCAAAGTCTCAACTTGCTTGTGAATGTGAACTCCACTAATTATATTGACTGGGGTTTTAATTACTCTCCTGAGAATATAAATGCCTCACTCACATGTAGATATCTGCATGTATTGCCTAAATGTGAATACCAGAATCTTGAGCTGATCTCCACCAAGGATTCTCTCTCCCTTGTTCCTCTCTATTCCTAGATAATGGAATAACCTGACCTGTGGCAGCTACTTGATTAAATTCACATTGCAATTGGCCCTTATGTGAGTTTTGCCTTTCCAGGTTCATCTTAGAAGGGGCTGGTACATTCAAGGCCTGAGCTGAGAATTCCAAAAATACCCCTAAAATTCTGATTTAATACAGACCTGGAAAAAAATCAAAACGTTCCTGGCATACGGATAAAGAAAAGGACTAAAAAGCCTGAACTATTTATGCACTTATATCTGCATTTCCAAAGAAGTAACAGAGCAAATGCCAGCTAAGGACAAACAGATTTCTTAGTCCAGTTTGGGCTCCCAGAAGTGCCTGGAGGCCACAGAGAGCAAGGAGAGTAAGCTCAGCTCTTCTGGGGCACAGATATCCCAGGTTATGAGCCCCTGGGAGAGCTGGTGGGAGCATTTTTCCCGAGTAGGACAGCTTTATGTATCGAGAATACCAGATGTGTAGGGCTCCACATCCCCAAAATGTGCACAGCACTTGGTCACTTTTGTGAACTCATCTTTTGGGAGAGCCCAGAAAATCAGGGATTGCAGTTGTCAGGCAGTGGTGGGGGGGAAAGAGCCATTTAGTGTCAGATTAATTCCAGATACATCATAGCAGTTGAGACCTGGCTGGGGAGAAATAAATTACAACTCCCTGAGTAAAGCTGAAAGGAGCTACTCAGTGGCTTGGAAATCCTCCTTGCTCAGAGGAGGCATCCAAATTATGGGCTCCACAAAACTATCAGCTGATCTTTAAATCAATGCTCTGCACCAGAGCCACTCTGTGTCAGCTCCTGCACCAGAAAACTGCAGGGTATGAAACCTCTCCTGCCAGTTCTTACACCCCACTCCTGTTGGATTTGGGATGAACTGCTTCAGGAGCCTTAAAGGCTCCAGAATGTCCCAATAATCATTTTTATTTTGCTTCTGATGTGTTAACCAACTCAAAGTGACCATCCAAACATCTGCTCTGGAAGGAATCAGGGAGGGGTAATCGGATTCCTATTTCCTCTCCTCCAGCTCACATACAAACTGCATCCTGTGTAATAATTATTGTATAGACTTTCTNAAATTATTTAGCAGTGAATGAACAGAAAAAAAAAAAAAAAGAGTAGAAGAAGCACAATGCATTTATAGCAATAAAGGTTGTTCATCTGTGAAATGAAATATAAAAAGGCCACAGGAATGGGAGGGCTGGACATTTTAAAAGGTTTAAATGTGTAATCAATCCATTATTAGACTGAAATGTTCTCAGCTTGTGGGGTTTTTTCAGTTTTGGGTTTTTCTCTTTTAAATATTAGTTTTGTTACATTTTTAATATATAAACAGGCCGTATTTGGGATTTCTGTTGCTTTTTCCCTTGGTCTGACAATCATCTTCTCTTACTGTAATAGTTTCCCTATTAATAATAGTTTTCACTGTGGAGCTAATAAGAGGTTGGAAAATAATCCATCTGCATAAGTCCACATGAATAAGATCCCAAACATCAGGAGAAGGCTCAGCATCCTCTTGAGTATCTTCTGCTCTTTCTCTATTTATACTCATTCTTGTTTTTCCCCACTTTTCAAGGGTGTCTCCAAAGTCAGTTCCTCTCAAGGTTGGATAGTGTGATTTTATAGAATTTCATTCATTTTTTTCCCTTTGATTTTCCTTGGCCCTTCCCTTCCCTTTTTAGCACTCCTGGATTAAGCCCTGATTTTATTTAGCCTTATTTTCCCCTTCCTTTCCCTTCCCCTTCCCTTCCCAAACCTTCCTTTCCCTTTCCCTTTCCCCTCCCTTCCCTTTCCCTTTTTAGCACTCCTGGATTAAGCCCTGATTTTATTTAGCCTTATTTTCCCCTTCCTTTCCCTTCCCCTTCCCTTCCCAAACCTTCCTTTCCCTTTCCCTTTCCCCTCCCTTCCCTTTCCCTTTTTAGCACTCCTGGATTAAGCCCTGATTTTATTTAGCCTTATTTTCCCCTTCCTTTCCCTTCCCCTTCCCTTCCCAAACCTTCCTTTCCCTTTCCCTTTCCCCTCCCTTCCCTTTCCCTTTTTAGCACTCCTGGATTAAGCCCTGATTTTATTTAGCCTTATTTTCCCCTTCCTTTCCCTTCCCCTTCCCTTCCCAAACCTTCCTTTCCCTTTCCCTTTCCCCTCCCTTCCCTTTCCCTTTTTAGCACTCCTGGATTAAGCCCTGATTTTATTTAGCCTTATTTATACCCAGTAATTTCCTTCTTTTATTGTCTTTGCCACAAGGCCTACAAAGGAGCATTTGCTATTGTTCAGTGCCAGCTAATTTGAATGCCTTTTTACCTTTAGGCACAGAATTTCCTATATTTGCCACAGCTGCCAACAATTCAGTGCAGGGAAACATGGGAGGAAAAAAAAATGTAATTAACACAAAAAGGAAATAGTAACAACACCAAGGAGGGAACTGAACACCAGGACACGTCCATCAGAACCCCATGGAAGCCAACACAGATAACAGGCAGAAAGAAAGGCAATTAAAAATCACTATAATAAAGATTTCCATGGCAATAAACAAAGTGATTTGAGTATCTTTTTAACTACAGGAGAGGCACATTTAGGTTCTGACACACATTCAAGGTGTTGATAATTAGATTTTTGTCACCCTTGGATTAATAATTCACTTCTGGGGCAACAAGGACAGGCTGCCTCTCTTTAAAAAACAAACACCAGCACGTCACTGGTGTGGTATTCCAGCAAAACTGGCTTTGTTGGACAGTCCCCAGTATGACAATATTCCAAGTGAGCATTTTTATGGGGAAAATGCAACCTATGTCAGAAATAAGGACCAAACTTTCATGGGAAGGAGACCAAGTGAATTAAAAAGTCTGCAATTTGGACAGAATAGCTTTGATTTTTTTTTATCCTCAAAGGCTTCAGTTGACTTTGGACTGAGTTCTGTGACTGTGCTGCTGTCAAGGCCTGGAAATTGACTAGTCAGCATGTTGGAGTAGGAAAGAAACCTCAGTTCACTCATGCAAATAATATAAAAATCATATTTTATTAATGTGAGTAGGAAGGGAGAAAAAAGGGCAGAGTTTTTTTGTTTGCTTTTCGTAGCTCTTTAAAGTCACAGCCAGTCCAAAAAGCTAGGCCAGGTTTTTGCTGATGTTTCAACCCTTCAATATTTGGTGATTGCTTTAAAAACTATCTGAGCTGCTGAAAATGAGGAAAGCTCAGCAGATTTTCATCCTCAGGGTTCCCAGTTTACTGTAGAAAGAACGAAGGAGAATGCAAAAGAAAAGGGGGAAATAAAAGCAATTCATTTTTAGCTCTCCTGGCTGCAATGAAATGCTTAAAAATGCCATCATTTTAAAAGGAAAAAAAAAGATGGCAAAAATAGGAGTAAAGGAAGGAAGGGTGGCACTTCTGGACATCACAAGGTAAATGTCAGGAAGGAGAAGAGTGTTGTGGCCTGAGGGAGTAAAGGTGGAGAAACACTTCAACATTAACTGTGACTTAGAGAAAAATTATTAGCCCTCTAATTAGTGTAAAAAAAGCCTTGCAATTAGAAATAATAGTTGTGTGGCTTCGAGGAAGGAAGATTTGGGAGAATTTCGCTGCCAGGTGGGTGCTGATGCTGAACCCTGAGATGCTTCTGCTCCACGCTTTTAAAATGAAAGAATTCCTCTTTTCCCCTCTCCTTTTTATCTCTGGGTACTTCAGTCAGTGCCACAGGGTTTCCCTCCTGTTTTCTTTTAATTGGCACGACTGAGTGGCTGTTTAGTCATCAGAGTCAAGATTGGTTCGCTGTGGTTTTCAGCAGAACAAAGAAACTGTTGAGACAAATCAATTTAAACTCCTTCAGTGGCAACTCTTGTGCTTTTTTAAGGATCCAGTCACTTGTGTTTTAAGGGCTCCTGTTTTCTTTCTGGATGTGTATCTTATCCTTCTGATTCCTGGAAATGATGAGAGGGAAGAGGACTGAAGCGGAGTCTACTCAGTGACAAGAAGAAGGGGAGCACCAGAAAGTTGTGATGAAAGAAAGAAAACCATTGATAATTTGAGGAAGAAAAAAAGAAATGCTTTCCCTGTAAAAACAGTCAGGGAACTGGGAAACAGGAGGTGTGAGGTCTCTGTCACTGGAGATATTTGAAAAGGAGGTGGACGAGGCCCTCTCAGGAGGTTGAGCTAAGCTGGTCCTGCTTTGAGCAGTGTCAAACCAGGGGTCCACTTCGAGAAGTGTCAGACCAGGGGGCCATTCCATGTTCCTGAAAGTGACTGAGCGCTGGAACAGGTTACCCAGGGAGCTTGTGGGGTCCCATTCCCTGAGATAATCAAAAGATGTCTGGCCATGGGTCTGTGCAACTGGTTCCAGGTGGCCCTGGAATAGATGATCATCAGAGGTCCCTTCCAACCTCAAAAGCTCTGTGAGTCTGTGAACAATATCCTGTTACTGACCTCCTGTGCAGGATGGGCAGAAGAAGTTAAAGGAGTAAAAAGAACATGAAGTCTTTTCCTCAGCACTGAAAAGCCATGTAAGGTCTGGCCAAAGACTTTGGAAACAAAGTCACCCACTGATTTATCTTCATTCCATTTACAGTAGCACAGAAATTATATGGGCTAAAACAGAAGGCAGCTGCACAAAAAGAAGGACTTAGAGCTTATTCTTTCATCTTTCAGTTGCTGAAACACCATTTCTCCTGCAGAGAAACACTTCAGAAATAGGATGAAAAGTGCCATTTAAAGGGAGGAGGATAAAGAAAATTATGACGAGTGGTTTGCTCTGCCCCTCCAACAGGACACACGTAATTCTGAAAGTCATCGAATCATAGAATGGTTTGGTTGAAAGGGAGCTGAAAGTTCAACCAGTTCCAGTTCCAGTTCCAACTTCCCTGCCACGTGCAGGGACACTTTCCACTAGATCAGGCCCAAGCCCTGTCCAACCTGACCTTGGTGGCCAGGGCTGGTGGTTGTGTGTCTTCATAGGTAGAAGATATTGGATGCCAAGATCTTTTTTACAGGACTTGGCACATACAAAGCAGGAAATGTGAGCAGAAGAAAGAAACCAGAGCCAAGGACTTACCACTCCCCCAAGGAATTGCACCTGAGGGTTATTAAACCACCTGCCAGAGCATAGGCTGGACTTACCACCTCGTGATGTTTATAAAAGCAAGATAAGGAACGTTCCTACGGGTTATGATTTAGTCAAACACAAAGTAGACTTTAATCAGACAAGGGTTACTGCCTCCCTTCAGTGCCTGGAGAGCAGCTGGACTTGTGCCTTTAGAGGGAATGAAGCTCCTGCTCCTGCCACTTCAATGCCTCAGGAATGTGCCCTGTTTTGGTGGCATTTGAGGGGGCACCACAAGGTGCGTTTCGACCCGTAAGAGCTTCTCAGCATCTTCACAAAAACAGATTGAGGCATTTTAAGGGGTTTCTCCTCTGCACTGGTGTGTTGACAGCTGGATGCCCATTGGCAGGTGTCCCTGGGCAGGGATGTGATCCAGTCCTGACCCTTTCCCAGTTCCAGGGAGTCACAACCACCGGGCACTGCTGAGGCTGAGGGTGAGCACTGGTATCCAGGGTTTGTCCTCCTCATGGAAGATTCCAACAGCACAAACCAATTCCCCCAGAAAGGAAATGTTGTGGAGTGGAGCAGGGTCAGCCCAGTGGTGTATTTGCCATCCTGCAGCCTTGCCTCCTGCCCACAGCTGGGTCCAAATGAGGAGAGCACACTCTGGGAGGATTCGGGTTGCTGAGGAAGATGGGATGGATGTCCTGCAGTCCCACACCCAGAGACTCACAAGGTCAGTGGTCAGAAAATACACTTCTCTCTGTGCCTAAAATTCAAGTAAAGTTGTTTCAATTGACAAAACTTCTTAAATCTTGAATCCTGGCAAACCTTGTGCAGGTAGGAGAGGTGGGGAGCTGGATCTCCGTGGAGGGACAGTTGTCAGGGACTGGAGCACAGCCCAATGTTAATGCAGCTGTTTCACCACGGGCCAGGTTGGAACTTCTCTTTGTGAAGCCCTAAAATGAGCTGGGTGCAGCTTCTCCTAGCTTTCCAAAGCTCAGGGCCACCCACAGCCAAACCTTGGTGGGAACACAGTCATTCCCACCTGGTCGAGGTGCAGCTGGCAATTGTTAAACTCCCTTTTCCTCCTTCCAAAAGAACAAGAATCCTCTGCACCTCTCAGGTCCTGGATGTGGTTTCTCTCTAGGCTGCTTTCCCTGGGAATAATGTCCCCCTTGAATAAGCTCCAATCCCCCAAAACCATCCAATGTCCCCCTTGTATAAGCTCCAGTCCCCCCAAACCAGCCAGTGACCCCTTTATAAGCTCCAATCCCCCCAAACTAGACAATACTCCCCTTGAATAAGCTCCAATCCCCCCCAAAACCAACCAATACCCCCCTTGTATGAGGTCTAACCCCCCAAAACCAGCCAATGTCCACCTTGGGTAAGTTCTAACCTCCCCCCCCTCCCCGAAAGCAACAAATGCCCCCCTTGTATAAGCTCCAATCCTCCCCATAAAAACAGCCAATGCTCCCCTTGGATAAGCTCCAATCCCCTCAAAAACAACACAAGCCCACCTTGAATAAACTCCAATTCCCCAAAACCAGCCAAAGCCTCCCTTGTATGAGCTCAAATCCTCCAAAACCAGCCAATGCCCCACTTTGATAAGCTCCAATCCCTTCA
>VXAU01001433.1:2517692-2541541 GCA_013399695.1 Formicarius rufipectus | reverse complement strand
CAGCAAGTAAACTATTGCAGAGTTATAATAACTGGCATTTTTATGCTCCACCCCTTGGAGGGCCATAAAAAGAGAGACTGAGGTGCTCAGAAAAGACTAAAGTGTGGGAAAACTTTAAGAAGACAGTGGAGAGAGGTGAGGGGTTTTTAGCAGAAAAATCTATATTGTTCCTTCTCAGGTTATTTCCAAATCCTCTCATTTGATGCATGGAACCACTGGATAATAAAAAAGGGAATTCCTCTTTTTGTACAATTCATACATCTGGATGTGCCTGTTCTTTGCCCTGTAGGTAAAACTTCAGCAGAGTTTTTGGAGAGTTCAGCCACTTGCTGGCAGCAGATTTAGGGCTTGGGACTTAACATTGAGGTCTTGTTTATGCAACATCCTCTATATGTGCCAATTAAAAACTCTCTTAAAGATTAACTTCCCAAAGTGTTTTGGAGATTTCACTGGGCACAGTACCTGACATGAAGGTGTCCTGTGCTTTCAAAGAGCCTTAGGAACAATCAAACCTGTAGCTGAGTTTCCATTGCCCCCTTTTCATGACTCTTTAAGGAAAAAAGGAGGGAATAGGAGATTAATATTTCAAAAATTGCTGAGATCTGTTGTGGCAAAACCTCATAGTTCACAATTTTACATGTAAACTGATCTGCTCCCTCTGCAGGTGCATCACCCTTCCCTGGCTTTGGGGCAAAAAGCCTCTGCTTTCCTTTGTCCTCACACTTCTCTGCTTTGTAGGTTTTTTTGCTGGCTATAAGAACATGTTTGCCCCAGGCTTTCACAGGGGGGCTGATGTTAATACATAAAATTGGAAAAAAATGAGATCATGGTACTTGCTGCCAGCACAAGCACAAATCCTCCGTCAAGCCTGAGATTTTGAGGAGCTTTGTGTGGGTTGCAAGTGTGTAGGACAAAGGGGAGATGAGTGGAAAGACTCTCACACACTCCCCTGCTCTCCAGCCAGGTGCCAGTTCCCTTCTTCATCAGCAACAGGGGCACCTTTGGGAACCACCACCCCTTGTTCTCACCGTCCCCATCCAAACCCTGCCCACTGAGTTGCCTTCAAATATCTCCAAAACTAAAACAAGAAGGGAGGGCTTGACAACGAGCTGGTAGGCAATGGTTCCCTTAAAAAAACCCCAGTGAAATGAGAGGGGAATAACACACAATTAATCCTCATTTGAGCTCACTGCTGCAATGACCAGGACAGGAGACCTTGTTTGTCATCAGCACAACCCTAATGCTTGGGAAGCAAACAAAAGCCCATTGGATTTCGCTGTGCCTGAGCTCTCCCTGCCCTCTTTCCTGGGCAGTTTAAGCTGCTGTGGCTCCAGCTCACACCTCATGCCAGGAAAGGCTTTAATGCACCAGGATGGGAAATAACCTTTTGTGCAATGTCACAGATAACAGTTTTCCACTGGGAGGTTTCTATTTTGAGGCTGCAAATCAAGCTGAACCTGTTGGACTGGTGTTTGCATAATCCAGCTGCTGCCAGAATGGAGAGTGGGGACGAGGCAGGAGGTGACTGGGTGATGACATTCACTGGGTGAAGAAATGGAGGTGTGCCAGAGAAATTCAGGCACTGCAGGAATCTGGGAAATTAAGAGAGAGACGAGCGATTGAAATATCTGGGGTATAATTCAACTGCAAATCCATAAATGTCTGTGACAGAGGTGTTATATCTCAGTTGCTTCTCTGGGGTTCCCTTTGGACTTAGACTAGAGGACAATTCATCTCACCCTAAAACAGACATCCAAGATAGGCCCACAAAGCTGCCTCTTTTCCCCTGAGTGCTACAGGGACTGGAGGCTGACTGACCCATGGCTGAATGCCTACTGCAGATGGTGACTGACACCTGAGCTGGATCCAACCACTGCAATCAGCATGCCTTAATTAATTAGAGATGAATAAGCAAGTTATCTGAAAGGAATATCTGGGTACAAGCTCTGCTCCTCTCCATTCAGTGCTCATGAAACCCAGACTTTGGCAAGCACAGACAAGTTAAAACACTTATGATGAACTTCAGCTTCGTTGTGTGTGAATAATTCTTGGGTGTCACAATTAAATGGGTCTCTGAGCAACCTGGTCTGGTGACAGGTGTCTCTGTCCACAGCAGAGGGGTTGGGACCAGATGGTCTTTAAGGTCCCCTCTAACCCAGGCCATGCTGTGAGTCTGTGATCACCCAGAGCTGTGATTTCAGGTGCTGACCCGACACAGCAATCAGAAGGTCTCTGTTGGTTCAGACAGGGCAAGTTTACCAGGGAAAAGGGATTTTGCAGAGAACATCATTCTGAACCATGGCTGAAGTTCATGAGAAGTTGTCAGAAGTGCTTTTATAATCCTGCAAGCAAATTTATATTGCAGACATGATAAAAATAGGTATCCCTGGTGACTTCTTGCTAATGGGAATGAGTGATCAGTCAAAGTGGACATCCTGTCCTCAAAGGCCATGAACAGCCTGTGGCCCTCTTCACAGTCATGAGCAACAAAGAGTAATTAAAAACTTAACTAAGAACCTTCTTATTTCAAAACACATATTGAACTGAGGAATGGGCACTCCTTGGAGGTTGTTTTAATTAAACAGTCTGCTTTCCCTCTCCCTTTTGTATTTTTTTTTTAATTACCAAACATCTTGACTAAGTCCAGTCTGCTGGGAAGAGAGTCTGTTCAAGTGACAGAGCACAGCTGTGTGGGGATGGCGGGAAATAAAACCAATCCTCAAAACCTGGTTTTAATAAAGCAAAACATTCCTTCAATGCCAGCTGGCTAATTAGTAACAGGGACAATTTCTCCCCAGCAAAGTAATTATCAGAAGCAAGGCCAGACGGCACCTCACGTATCCCATATAAGAACCATTCCTTGATATCACAGGAAAGGTTGCCAGAAGAACTGGAAGAATATTCTGGACTGTCAGCTGTTGTGTGCAGGGTGGTTATGGGATGAAGGACACATTTCCCATACTCCTGGTGGGGGGAATATCTCTCAGGGCAGGACTCACACAGAAGCAACTAATCTGGCAGGAAGGGTCTGAAAGTGGTCCTGGACCTGCACATCCACGAGCATTCTGAGATGCACTGGATTCATGGTTTCCAAATTAACCTGATGCCACCAGTCACAGAATCCCAGAATGATTTGGGTTGGAAGGGACCTTAAAGATCATCTCATTCCAATCCCCTGCCATGGGCAAGGACATCTCCCACCAGCCCAGGATGCTCCAAGCCCCATCCAACCTTGGCCCTGGACACTTCCAGGGATGGAGCAGCTACAGCTTCTCTGCCCAACCCGTGCCAGGGCCACACCACCCTCCCAGCCAAGGATCCCATGTGGACTGAGCTGGCTGCAGGCTGGGATTGCATCCCACGAAATGCCAATGAAGGACATCTCTTCTACCTGGCATAATTAACTCCCAGCCATCACCACCCCCCGGGGTCCTGCTCTGACCCTCAAAGAATCAATATTTCACATGATCAACGTGTTTCTTTGCCCGGCACCAGGAGCACAGACCCCAATAAATCTCTGAGCTCCCCTGCAAAGATTCAGAGGGGCAAGTTGGGTTGGAAATTCCCCCAGGGCAGCTTCACATGCTCAGTCAACAAGAAGGTTTGAACAATAAGACCCAAAACCTACATGGTTCGAGATATCCCAAGCATGTCGGGGTCAATTTGGATCCAGCCGAAATCAAAAAGGATCATTCCCCTGCCTTCAAAGGGAGATGAAAAAGCCTGAACTCATTAATTCCCTACTAAATGAAGATAAGCATCAGTGACACTGAAAAGATTTTTTTCCCCCAGCATTCATTTTTGAGGAATAAAAAAAATTCAGATGTTTCATTTTAATTTTTTATTTAAATTGACTAGCGACACAAGAATTCTTTTTCTCCCCTCAAATTTCCACAGAGCTAATTTTAGTTATTATTTTTTTTGAGACGGTGGAGTTAAAGCTGCATGCTTGAACCCTGGAATAGAGCTGTTCTTCACCATTTCTGATTCACTGCAGATGGCAAAAAAAAAAAGTTGTGTTCTCACTTGAAATCTGAGAAGAGTTTTCAGAATCTTCAGCATAGCGTTGGAATCTGTTGTTTACCTGGAAACACAGCGATGCCTGTGGAACATACAGTGCTGGACACACTTTGCACAGGTTGCACCTGAAGAAAAGTAATTAAAGTCATTAAAAGTAATTAAATTAAAAGTAATTTTAAATTAAAATTAAAATGAAGGTGCAGTTCAAGTTATTCAGAAGTCTGAAAACACTGGGAGCAATTGCCTGTGTAACCTTCGTTTCCATTTCTACCTGATGACTTGAAATTCCATCCTATTTTTTGACTGCAGCAGTGTTTTTTATTCAGAATATTGACGCCTTTCAAACGGGCAGCAAAACAACATTGGGTGTTGCCTCCCTATTGCAATAGCCCTCTGTTTGATTTACTGGACACTCTCCAACCCTCCAAAGTCTGAATCAGAAGTGTATTAATATTTTCCAGGTTCTTTTCACTGTAGGAATTTAGAACTGCATAACCATGAATGGAATTCTTTTCCCCAGCCATAGATCACTGACCCACTCCCAGGTAGGAAACTGAAACATGGAGAATTGGAGATAAATTAAAAAAATAAATTAATTCAATGCTTTGTCTGAGAGGCAAAACATTGGATGTATTAGTGATGCCAGAGACCCCATCACCCGAGCTTGGTCACCCTGGATCCTTGCAGAGGAACAGGCAGTTTTAAAGATGACTCTTCTGACATATTTTAGACGTTCACTTTTGAACACTCTGCCTTGCAATAGACTCCTCTGTGTCTCTGTGCCCTACACCTCCACTGACTCTAAAAATGAATTTTTATGTTCACTTTGTCAGATATAGAGATTTACAGATTTATGCCAACATCTGCTCTGACGAATCCAGCCCAGTGAAGGAAAAAGGCACCCTGGAGAACAGTCTGTGTGCCCACACAACCCTGATTTACCCTCGGTGGGGCCCACTGTGGGCACTGAAGATGTTCAAACCCAGAATTTAAGACCTGTGGCAGGTCCTCAGCTGAGGAGTCAGGAAAGTCTCACTGTCTTATCACCCTGCTTTCTTCTCCAGATTAATTTGAAGCCTCTGATAAAGGAGGAGGACGGTGATTCCCTAATCGAGGCACTAATTACAGTTTGGTGCCCAGAGCACTCTTTTAGGAGAGCTGCATTTCAGCTCATGGAAATGAGAAGGTATTTTTTTCTTTTCTTGGGAGGGAAGGATTCCCAGCTCTGGAGTCAAGTGTCCAAACCATTTGCTTGCAGCACTGTGGGAAGTGCTGGTGTCAGGAGAGGAACAAGAGTTTAAACTGTGTCGCTCTCACGTCTTCAGTCTACTTTGTCCTACCAACAGCTCTTCCAGCACTCAGAGGCATTTTAATCTTTGTTCTCAGGTGGCAAATTGTCCTCACACATCACAGATGGAGTTTCCATGTCCAGCAGCAAACCTGGAATGTGTTATGGGATGATGCAGCTCAGGTCTGTGCAGAGGCTCAGGTTCCCTCTGCAGTCAGCAATGCCAAGGAGGTGCCTTCAGCCTTCCCTACTAATTCCTTTCCTGCTTTTAGACCTGGGGAGGATGATCAGCATAAAGTGCCCAGACCACGTTCACATTGCTTTTCTAGGAATAAATTTCTGTTTATCCCATTGAGATACACATTACTCATTTATTTGAGTGGTTCAAGCAGCCAGCAGGAGAACAGAAAAGGGCAGGTGCTCCTACAGGGAGGTGCTGACATGTGTCCCAGGACAGATGTCCCCAAAAGATGTCTCAGAAAGAGAAATCAGCTTTTTGTATGTGGTGGCCTCAAGCTGAGCTGATTTAGGGTTCATCCCAAGAGTCATCTTCAACAACTCTTCACCACTGAGCTCTTTTACCCTTAAATTCTCTTTCCTTCAGAGTGCCACTGCCATGGTGGTGAAAGCATCTTCAGGATATGTCTTGTCTGTCCCCAATTTGCCTCAGACAATGAGCAGCTGGAGAAGGACTGGAAGTCAGGGATGGGGACATGTGGAATTGCTGAGGGTATGGATGGCTGCAAGCACTGGCTGAGATGTGCAGTTACAGTGAAAATGGTCTGTAAATTCAGGCTCAAAACTGTGCTTAAGCTTATTTGAGCTCTTTGTCTAAACTCAGTGTATATATATATATATACAAATAACTGCATAGATTCAGTACCACCAGTACTATTGGATCCTTCTGGTTCTGGAATTCTGGTGGTGTCTCTCTGCTGGAATGGGGACACTTAACTCCAGCAATTTAGTTTCAGGGCATGCTAAAAATGTACCTTAAAGCACACAGAGATTTATTTGTCTCCTGGACCACCCTCCTCTCTGCTGTTTGGGGCTGTGCCTCACACGGGGTGTCTCTGGAACCCTGACACAGCCCTGCCTGCACAGGGGCTTGTGTCTGTCTCACCATGAGCTGGTGCTTCCAGAAGCACCACCCTGAACCCCCGTGGGAGGACAACCTCCATGTTCCTGGTGGAGAGCACTGAGCCCAGGCTGTGCCACAGAAACAAGCCACCAGAATGTTTCCTATGAAACGGTTATGTGAAACCCCCTTTTTCTTTTTTTTTCTTTGTAACTTTTAGCTGCCTAAAAATAGCTGTTGAGCTTTGTCACTGCCATGCCTGAGGCTCATTTCCCCAAGAACCTCTTTATGGCCTTTCCTTGACCTCTGGTCTCTCCTGCCGACACTGTCTGATGCCATCAATTGATCTCTCTGGCTCACTGGGTGATGGAACCAGCCAATTCATGACACTCATTTTCCATGCCCAGGGTCAGATGCAGCCCCATAATTGCATGATGTTTACCTGACACACGTTTACAGCCCCAAACATCAGTTATTAACACAGGAGGTGGTGGGTATTTGTATTAGAGCACTAATGAAATGCTCATTTCTAGTACAGTCATGTGGCTTACCCAGAGCATGCAATGATTTATGGAAGTGACATGTTTCAGACAGCAGAAATATCTCCTGGAGGAATAGTTCTTCTAATGGTTTTCTTCCTTTTCCCTTTATGGCAAAACAGTCCTGTTTTCTTTAATAGAGAATCACCTTATTTGTCTCTCCACGTTTAAAATCATAAAGAATATTTGTTCCTGAAGTGCAATTGCTTGGAACACTAACACAGAAGCCATTTCAAGGCAGAGTGATTTTGCTGGGGTCTATTTGGTTATTCACAACATAACTGGGAGCTAAAAATGTGCCAAGAGAGGAAAAGAAAGGGACAGGAAACCCCCAAGAGAAAGGAAACACAAGCACACATGATTTTTTTTTGTTCTCTAATAGAAGTTAAAGAGAGGCATTTTTTTTAATATTATTTTAAATTTATATTTAAATAAATATATTATATTACAAATATATTAAATATATTTTTATATTTAAATATTATTTAGCACAGCAGGAGAGAAGAGCCCAGAGTTGCCTGTTCCACTGGCCCAGGAGGGTGTTCTTACAAGGTTATTACTCATGGGGTAACTTCTGGATCACACTCACCATTCATTATGTGATTCCCTCCCTGATTCTGACTGAAATACCTGAGCGTGGATGTTTCTCCACCAGGAAAGGCTTCGGTGCTGCCACTCGTGGGACACCCCTGGAGGGCGGGCTGTGCTGGGCACACACCTGGACCACACAGCAAACTGCTCACCCTTAACTGCTCTCCGTGGACACTCAGAGAGCTTTAGGAAGGCAAATCTCCTTGGAAAAAGCCTCTTTGAGAGCAGAAGAAGGTCTGAATGTCACCTGTCCTGAGAGATGATCCACCTCAGAGGCTGAGGAAGCCTTGCAGAGGAGCTGCTGCTCGTGGGGACTTCTGCTCTGTTTGCATTGTCAACATCCTTTTTAATGTGGTTTTTTTTTTTTTTTTTTTTGGCAGCACCACAATGCATATTTCCACTGACTTCCTATTTCTCAACAAAAGGTATTGCTCGTTCCACACCTCCTGCAGTGTTTGCAGGAGCGGTGGAGTGTGTGCCTTTCGCTGCTGGGGTGTTTCTTTTGGTGTTCTACAACGACAAACCGATGGAGCTTTTTGTGTCCCTAAAACGGGCATCAAAATTCACACCCCCGAGTTAGGGGGCTTAAAATATCTGGGGGTGATATTTGGAGTTGGAAAAAAAAGCACTACATTGGACATTCAAACCCCCAGAGTTAGGGAACAGCTACTGTAGGCAAAAGCTTTCAGAGAGTGTTTTAGAGTGTTCTGGGGAGAACACTCTAAGCATCCCAATGATTTCAAGTTTACATAACAAAAGTGCAAAACACTTGGGAAAAACAGCTTGGAGAAAACTTCAAGGATTTAGAAAGGCCACTTATAATCATCTATTTTAGAGCCCAATCAGAGTCCTTTGGTTCCTGCCCTTCATTCATTTAAAACGCTGAAGGGTTTTGCTCTTGGAAATCTCGAAGCTCTTAAGTGCACTTCAGTTAAGTGCAGCTTATTTTGCAAAACAAAGAGACTAATTACTGACCTTCAGCAATTCATTCTAATCCAGAGAAGGATTAATTTATATATTGGCTGTAGTGAAAAAAAATAAGCATAGTTGAGTAAAGACGTGTCATTTCCTTAGGAGCATGTCATGATGCTGGACTGGATTTCTTAATTAAATCTAATTAAAAGAACACCTCACCTGTGACCAATAAAACCCAGGGGCAATTTTCTCCGTCCTGGTGATCGAATGTGTTTGTGCAAGGGAAACAAAAGTGAGGCAGGTGAATTTACTTAACGTCAGTGTGAGTAAATAAAATATTCCCTGTCAATACACCTCATTTTATTTTCTAATCAGGACTAAATTTAGGTGTTGGAAGTCTATACTTTGCCTTACTTGATAACAGCGTGGGGAGAGGTCTCTTATTTTAGGTTTGCATAGAAGCCTCTTACTAAGACACTAAAACTGTGTCAAAAGTCGTTGGCTATGTGTGGATGTGGCCATGGAGGTGTGGATCGGTGAGGGACAGGGTGGTGGTGCTGTGTGGAAGGTGGAACTTGAGGATCTTAAAGGTCTTTTCCAATCATAACAATGATAATTCTGTGATTCCACTGTTCTGGCCCCATCTCAGCCACCAACCTTGGGGAAACTAAATGACTTTCTTCCAGCTTTACCCCCCTTAGAGGATCTCCATGGGCTGCAGGGGGGGCACAGCTTTGAGTCCTTCCCCCCCTGCTCCAGCGTGAGGTCCCTCCTTCTCCTCCTCCTGCTCCCACCTTGGGCTCTGTGTTGTTATCCCATGGCTGGAATTTTTTCATCTGCCCCACACTCCTAAATTCTTAACTCTGTGATCCCAGAGCTGTGACTGTGATTCTTAATTGGCTCAACTTTGGCCATCAGGCAGGAGGTCCCTCCTGGCCCTAGCTGTCCTTGGCTCCACAGGACAGGAGAAGCTTCTGGCAGCTTCTAACAGAAACCATCCCGGATAGCCCCCCCCTTCTACTAAAATTCAGTCACAGAAACCTGTGACACTCTCCCATCTGTGCTGGTCAGGATGGAAAGACCTTCCCCTCGAAGTCTTTGGGGCCAGGGACACCTGCTGGATCAGCACCTGGCAAGTGCTGGGAATTGGTGAGCCCGAGTCGGGTCATGGACCATCCCTTAGACTGGGAAATGGGGACTGTGCAAAGAAGGGCACTGTGAGCAAACTGCAGCTTCTGGGAGAGGAGGGGGGGACCCACGGGAAGAGGGAAAATTGCTAATGTAATTCTGAGAACTGCAAACCTGATGGAAAGACAAATCATGCCCCAAAAATTGCAGTAGAGCTGAGGTAATGCATTATTTACGTGTGCTGGAGGGGAATATCCTGCATGCCTTTAAAGACGTACAAAACCCTGCTCGTTTTCAGGGTGTTATTTTTTTCTGACTGAACACCCCTCCAGGCCTCAGTGCAACCCCAATTTTATGAAGAAATTTAGGAGGCAAATTCTTCTTGTTCTTATTTTCCTTACAAGGAGGCAAATTCTTCTTGTTTTTATTTTCCTTACAAGTCAAGTGTGCTGGGATATTAACACCTGGGACAATGCTGTGCTGACATTCCTGTTTCACTAACAAGGAGGAATTATTCCCCATAATTCCATCAGCCAATCTGTACCCATAAGTTTTTTCTATGTGGGGAAAAATCATGCAAACCTTATGGCAACTGGATTCAGGCTTTCAGACTAAGAAATGCCTTTCCCTCTCTTCTCACTGTGGATTTTGCACTGAGCTGATCACTCAATTGTTCACAAACAATGGGGTTTTTTAATGAGAGCTTGAGCTGTCCTGGACATAGGCCCTACTACCTCTTAAATCCTTCCTGACAAACTTGAGTTCGTAGAGTCAGAGAATGGATTAAGTTGCAATTTATTTGCAATCCTGTGCCATGGGCAGGGACACCTTCCACTAGTCCAGATTGCTCAGAGTTCCATTCCACTTGGCCTCACCACCCTCACAGGAAAGAATTTTTTTCCAAATACCTAATCTAGACCCACCCTATTTCAGTTTGAAGCCACTCCTCCTCGTCCCCCTTCAGTGGTTGGTGGCTGGGAATTTAAAAAAGAACCATTTCAGGCTTTGTTTTATCGTGCCTTAGCATTGTCAGCTTCTGCCAAAATGCAGAACCTGTGGCTCAGATATGTAAGGTAATACTGAAAATGAGAAAAAAAAAAAAAAAACAAAACCAGAAAAACCAAAAGAAACACAAAACAAACAAACAAAAAACAAAACCAAAAAACATTCAGATTGCTCATAATAAAAACAGGAGTCAATAATATGTGGAGGTTTGTTGGTAGGCTCAAGGGTTGATGTTGCCATGAAGTGACTCTTGAACTTCTTTGCCAAGGGGGGATGGCTTTCTCTGGAGGATGACAAGTGAAGCCAATCATTGCACCTCAACCTCGACTCGATGTGCTCAGAGCCCTGGGCAGCAACCCAGAATGCAGGGGATAATCCACCCCCCTGCAGACAAACATTTAATCCTCCCCATCGTGTCTCAAACTGAGAAGCGTGCAGGCTTCTGAAAGAGTCGTTTTGTAGGAAAGTGCTCCTTATTCTCATCTCTACTCCTGGCAACAGCAGCCGTCACTCCTCTTATTTGTCTGCTGAATGAGCTGCAAATAACACTTGATCATTCAGTCAGTCACGGGCAGAAAGGCTGAAGACATTAAGGCCTTTCAACCCTGAGGGTTTAAAGCCAAAGTTTTGCAAAGATCTGTAGGTTTTAAAGCCTTACAAACACATGGAAAGCTCATCTTGTGGTCTCATTCACTTGTCTGTGTCTAAATAAAGAACCCGTGGTCTTTTGGCCACAGCCTAAAAGGCAACAGGGCCACACTGTGAGTTTTGAACACGAAAATAAAAGAGATTAAAATATTCCTGTTCTAAAACCTACTTAAGGCAGCTTCATGGTTCTGAAGACCTGGTTCCAGTGCTTACTTCTAGCAATAACCCACAGCTGTAATTTGAGCATTAGAACCAAATAAAAGACACCCTGATCTGTTGTCTGCAGAGTTTTTCCCCTTCTTAGTAGGGGTTTATTTGCACAACTCTCCACATTTATTCAGTTCTTCCTGAGGGGGTTATAAAGGTTTTCTTGCGCAAATTCAAAATTAAAAGCCAGATGTGCTAAACCTTGAGGTGTATGAAGAATTTCCTGCCTCTCACCTTTTATTTCCCCTCCTTCATTTTGTTCTATTTCTCTCCTTGTTCCTATCCCCTTCCAACTCTCCACATTCCCTCTCTGAGTCTGTCACTATTGTGGCATTTTTCCTTTGCCCTGCAGATAGTTCTTCCTACCTGCCAGGCTTCGTGTTCCTTCACAGTGAAGTGACATGAAGGAATGAATAAATACAGAAAAAAATTCTCCAAGAGAGAGGAATAAACTCCTGAGCCTCATTTGCCTTTAAGTGAGATTTGGCTCAGGGAAAAAGTAAAACTTCTTGCAGCCCCTCAAAGTTGAACCAGGCTCTTTATTTGAAGTGTTAGAGGAGAAGCACATCCCACATCTTCTGGGCTGGATTCCTACTCTCCCAAAAGGGCCAGGAGGCAACACCTGGAGTTGTTTGTGCAGGGAGGGCTTTCAATACTTGTGCCCACTGAAGACTAAAAATCACCTTTGCAGTCCTGTTTTGAAGTGATTCTTACGTGGCCTGGGATATCAGGCAGATTGAAGTAAGTTCATTTTGTGGGTGGGATCTGGAAAAAGCAGAATGAAGTGCTGTTGCTCCAATGTGAAAGAGTTTTTCACCTTCCCTGAGCTGACATTCTTATGGGTCTGGCAAAAAAGAAAACAAAAACAAACAAAAAAACCCAAAACAAACAAAAAAAAAACAAAACCAAAACAAACAAAACAAAACAAAAACAAACTAAACCAAAACCAAAACCAAACAAAAAACCAAACCAAAACCGAAACAAACCAAACCAAAAACAAAAGCCCCAAAAACTAACAAACAAAACCAAAACCAACCAACCAAAACAAAACAAAAACCAAACCAAAATAAATAAAAAACAACAACAACAAAAAAAAAGGAAAAAAAAACCAAAAACAACAAAACCCAAAACAAACAAACAAAAAAAACCAAAACAGAAACAAAAAGATAAGGAAGGAAATTCAGGCATGAATTGTGGGCTAACAAGTCTAAGACAAAACAGCCCAGGTTTGTGGGGTTTGTGGGGTTTGTGGTTAGCAGCAATGTCCCTCCAAGCTAAATGCAGCCTCCTCACAACCAGCTATTGAGTTTAAAACAGTTTTTAGAGCTGAGTTCAGCCTGAGATTCAGACTTCTGCGTTTGGGTGATGACTTTTGGGTGTACATGTTGACTGGGTGACCATTCTCCCTGCATGGTAGATCCAAGCCAGCACATCTCCATGGGGTTAACAGATCCTACACGACACACAGGAGATATCCACCCACTCACCTGCTATTGCAGGTGGAGGACAGGTGGCCTCCCAACTCTCAGATTTGAAAATGACATTTTGTGCCTCTGTTTAGCCATCCCTGCTGACTGATCACCTCCTCCAACCCCACTGAAGAGACCTCCACTGCCTGTAGATGCAGCTGGTGCACCCATTTCACATGGACAAACCTGCAGTTGCAATCCAAGATTTGGATGTCTTGATCTTGAACTGAATCTCATCATCAGAGAGAAGAGATTTGACACAGGACCTGTGGGGGAACCCACACAGCCTCTGGCAACCAAGAGGGATCCCTTTGGCATCTCTGATGGCACCAGGTACCTTCATGGGGCATCTGAACGAGCACATCTTCTGTGGTCAGAGACAAGAGACATGCACTGCCATGGATCAGTCCATCCTGTCCTAAAACACACTCAACAACTTCCAAATTATCTTTAGGTACCCAATGGAGACACCTCTGTCTCCCCGCTGACCCTGCACATAATTTAAATATCTGGCTTATGCTGAGCATGGATGTAACTGGTTAAAGGAGATGAATTCCACCTCTGCTGACTCCTTGCAACAGCACCAAGATCATCTGGGTTCTCCACTGTGATGTCATGGGACCTCCCTCACCTCTCTCTGAGTTTGCAAAATCCATGTGGAAGAGCCTCCCAATGGTAATGGTGAAAACATTCAGAAAAACCTCATTATTGTCACAGAATCCCAGAATGGTTTGGGTTGGAAGGGATTTCAAAGCTCATCTCATTCCAACTCCCCTTCCACCAGCCCAGGTTGTGCAGCCTGGTCTTGGACACTTCCAGGGATGGGCCATCCACAACTCATCTGAGCAACCTGTGCCAGGGCCTGCCCACCCTGGATGAAAGGGAGATGACTGGTTGAAGTTTCATGCCTAAACTACATCCTAAAGACTGATTCCTCCTTAGCTGCCCAGGTTCCCATTCCTTTGAATGAATGGGACACAGTTTTCTCCCGTTATTCTGATTTAATCAGTGATAACTGAGCAGCTCAGGAGAGACTACCACTGCTGTCAGCCTTAAGAGAGAGGAAGAGTTTCTTTTGCTAGTACATAACCTGCTGCATGTTGTATTTTCGTTTAAGGCACAGATCCCTTCTGGAGTCATTAAAGTTCACTTGCTCAGGAGCTCGAGAACAGCAGTGAAATAAAGGAATTAAAAAGCTGCTGTAACTGACAGGTCCCTGTTAACTCAGCCCTCCCAAACCTATGCAAACACAATTACAGGATGCAAATGGCTGATGATCCACCCTCGTGCTACTCCCTGGGAAATGTCAGGGAATGAAAAATGGATTATCATGGTTTCCTTCCCTGCAATGATGTATCAAAATGCCACTTTTCTGGGCTGCCTTATGGACCAAGCCATCGACCCACAGCTGGTGAAAATGCACTGCAAGTAAAACAGATTTGGTTTCAGCTGTGGACAAGGGAACAAATTCAGGAATATTTTATGAAGTCTTCCTGAAATTTTGCCTTCAGTTGCATTTAGAGATGGACATAAAAATGTCAAGCTTTTGAAGGGTGCAAAATCTGAATATTTTCCTTCTTACTGCGACCTGAGAGTGGTCTCAGTTTTGTCAAAGGACAAAATGTGAAGATTTTGCTGGTGGTTGACTGACCCAGGCTGATGCCAGTCACCCACCTGAGTCATTCCATCCCTTCCCTGCTCATCTGGAGCAACAAAAGGCTGATGGGTTGTGATGGGGCAGATAGAGATCAAACCCTCAGCAACTGCCAGCAGGACCAACACAGACTTGTGGAAACTTGGGGAAACTTATTTAATTGATTGCCCATCATGGCCAAGTGGGATAATGAGAATTAAACCCGAACCTCAAAACACCTTCTGCCCACCTATCCCTTCTTCCCATTACCCTCATTCCCATTTTCCTCTCCTCCTGAGCAGTGGCATAGGGAATGGGGGCTGTGGTCAGTCCACCACACATTGTCTCTGCCATTTCTTCCTCCTCCTGACATTCTCCCCCTGCTCCAGCGTGGGGTCCCTCCCACAGGAAGACACTTCTCCAACCTGAGTCTTCACTACAGCCTGCAGTTCCTCATGAACTGCTCCAGTGTGGGTCCATCCCATGGGCTGTAGATCTTTAGGAACCTCCTGCTCCAGTGTGGGCTCCTCCAGGGGCTGCAGGTGGATCTCTGCTCCCCCATGGACCCCCATGGACCTGCAGGTGGATCTCTGCTCTCCCATGGACCCCCATGGACCTGCAGGTGGATCTCTGCTCCCCAATGGACCCCCAGGTGGATCTCTGCTCCCCCATGGACCTGCAGGTGGATCTCTGCTCCCCCAGGACCCCCATGGACCCCCAGGTGGACCTCTGCTCCCCTCTGGACTCTCATGTCCTTCAGGAGCACAGCTGCCCCACCATGGGCTGCCCCTGGGGCTGCAGGGGAACCTCAGCTCTGGCACCTGGAACATCTCCTGCCCCTCCTTCTGCTCTGCCCTGGGGGTCTGCAGGGCTCTTCCTCTGGATGTCTTTGGACCTGCACATTAAAGCCTTTCCCCTTCTCGCCTCTGAAGAGGTGCTGCCAACGTGACCCACGGGCTCAGCCTTGGCCAGAGGTGGGGCTGCCCTGGGTCCATCTGGCACTAACTCTGTTGGACATCAGGGAATCTCCTGGCAGATTCTCACAGAACCCACCCCTGTAACCCCTCCTGCTGCCAAAGCCTGACCACTCAAGGCCAACCCAGCTATCAGAACATTTACCATCGTGGCAGCATTTGACAGGGATTGAATGTTTTGGGGAGGAGACAACGGGGAGCTGCTGTCAGATCCTACAGTCCTGAGAGGGAGACACAAGTATTCTGTTGTTCTGGGGTCCACAAACCAGCAAAACCAAAATTCCAACCCCCAAAGTTGGCTTAATAGAGAATTAACTGGGAATTCTATCAATTTGTTTGTAGTGTGTGAGGTTAAAAGATTCTAATGAGAAAAAAACAAAAACAAAAACAAAACAAACAAACCAACCAACCAAACCCCATAAAACCACCTAAAGCAAAAGATCCCAAAACGAATCTGTCAATTTTATTCCCTCTCCAGCTTTATAAAATTTCTCAGAGACTGAATGTCCTTTCAAAGACCCGAGCTTGTATCAAATAGCTCTGATGTCCTTTCTCTTTAATAAACCAACCTAAATAAACAGCATTTTTTGTGCCTCTCTTAAAAGTTTAAAACCATGTCAGCAGCAACAAACAAGAATATCTTTTGTTTATCCAGTTTTGCAGTTGATTTCTATGCCTTATTATTCGTTGTTTGACACAGATGGTTATAAACAAAGATCTGAAGAGGATTTTAACTCCTAGGGGGGAAAAAATAAAGATAATAAGAAATAAAATGTATTTCCTGATCCTTCAGTGTTTGTTGGGTTTTGTTTTTAATTTTATTTGAAGGATGATGGATTCTGCCTTAGTATTTCTAACTCAGTAAGGTTTTTAATCCTGTTACAGCAAAGATTTGGAGCTGGAGAGTTTGAGGGAGAGAAATGGAGATGGAGGAAAGAATGAGAGGTGAAAGACAGAAAACTGCTTATGTCCCAAATTCATTGGGGTTCCAGTCTGGAGGGTTGGTAAAAGAGGACAAGCTCGTAACATGAATGCCTGAATTTGGAGATTAATGTTCTGTTTATCCAGTCTGGCTTGCAGGTTTGTCTGTGATTTATCCAGCATTGAAGTAGTTTGTTGGTTTGTTTTTTCTCCTCGAGACATATGCTGCCCAATCAGTTCTTCTCCCGAGGGGCTTGGAAAGAAATGCTCTTTTATCACAAGCCTGATGTGCTCCTCACAGCTCTAAAATGTGGGATCACTCATGGAAAACAATATGTTTGTACCAGTTTGTTTGGGGGGACACTTGCCTTGGGACCTCTGGTCTCTGCCTGCGTGGTGTGTTGTAGGAGAGACTGTTCCAATCTCCTGTGACACAACATCAACATTCCATGAAGGAATCGGCCATACAATTCCTTCCAGGCTCTTCCTCCAAAAGGGCAAAGCAACGAGGAGGAGGAGAAGACTAAACTCGACTAGAGATGCTCAGTGGGGCTTCTTGAGGAAGCACCTCGCTGGGTTGGGTGATGCCACCAGGAGTGACCACCAGCCTGGTGGGTTCCCATCCCTGCAGTCACAGCATCCCAGCTGGACAAGAGGTGCAGACCACACGTGCCAGACCTAATGCACAGAAACTTCTGTCTCCAGGCCTGGAATGTGGAAAATTTGGTGATCTGGAGAAGGAGAGGCTGAGGGGAGACCCAGCCTGAGGCTGCAGCTGCCCCACGAGGGGAAGAGGAGGGGCAGGCACTGGTGCCTTCTCTGTGTGACCAGGGACAGGACCTGAGGGAGCCACGTGAAGTGGGGTCAGGGGAGGTTTGGGTTGGATATTAGGAAAGGGTTTTTCACCCAGAGGGTGGTTGGGCACTGGAGAGGTTTGGACTGGATATCAGGAAAGAGTTTTTCACCTAGAGAGTGGTTGGGCACTGGAGAAATTTAGGTTGGATATTAGGAAAGGGTTTTTCCCCCAAGAGGGCGGTGGGCTCTGGACAGGCTCCCCAGGGCAGGGGGCACAGCAGCACCAAGGTTGTCAGAGCTCACCAAATATCTGGAAAATGCTTTCAGGCACATGGTGGGATTTTTGGGCTTGTCCAAGGGTTGGACTTGGTGATCCTTCCAACTCGGGATATTCTCTGATTCTGTGATTCCCACGGCACATGCAGTGGTTAATGATGTCACTTTGCTGCCTTTTATCCCCCAATTCCCCTTCCAAGTCCTTTGAGCTCGTGGTAACAGCCCTGTTGATCCCTTTGAAACAAATCCTGTACACACAGACCTGTACATTCTGTAAAATCCCACCCTGGGTGGGGGCGCGGGTGCCCTCCTGGAAGAATTTGTAGGGCTTGATTTCACTTAGGAAGCCTTTCCTGGCTTAGAGTACTTAAAAAAACCCCAACAAAACAAAACAAAAACAAAAACAAAAAACAAACCAACAAACAAAGAAACGAAGAAACAAACAAACCAAATGAACCAACCAACAAAAAAACCCCATAAAACCAAAACCAACCAAACAAACAAAAAAACAAAAAACAAAAAACCCCCAAACAAACAAAAAAAAAACCCCAACCAAACAAGAAACAAACAAACAAAAAAGCTCTATGATTTTCTTTCCCTTCTCCTTTTACATTCCAGAGAAAGATGCATTTTCTCCCTTTCTTTGCAGTGTGGAAGAGATGCACAGATGTTACAGGCAGGTGCAGTGGAGAGGGCCTGGAAAACAGCAGGACAGAGGAGACCAGAAGCCTGGAAGAGATCAGGAGGTGTGTCTTTTTCAGGCCCAGCAGCACTACTGATTTTCTTTAAGTTTTTTTTAGTATTCTTGTCTTTGAAATAAATATTCTTGACTTCTTTCCACCGCCTTGGCATTTTTGGAGGTACCTGCTTGGATCTTCCTTTACATACGTGGATCTATCTATGTATAGGTATGTCCAGGTCACCTGTGAATCACTTGGGAAACCCTAGAGAGAGAAATAAAGACTGAAAGGAGAAAGGCAGTGGATTTCCAGAGAGCCACTTCCCATTCCTTCCTTGATTTGCCATGGGAACAGCAGGCTCAGTTTTAGGGCTGTTGACATCTTGGCTTCACTGTGTCTCTTCATTTGATGAGCCCCAAATGCAGCAGTTGGAAAGGCTGACACAGGAGATCTGTCAGAGTGAGAGCTGTGCCATCAGTCAAGGAAACTGGTTATTTGAACATCTTTCTCAGGGATTCTTTTTACCCACCCTGTTCATTTGTTTGCTTTGAACACATACAAAGTGACCAAATCCCAAGCTGAGCCCCAGGGAAAATAGAGAGGTAGAGAGATGGATAAATACAATCTATTTCCCTGCATCGACAAAAGCTCTGTTTCACCAATGCCTTAATGAAATAGTTTAATTGGGGGGAAAAATGAAGATAAAAAGGTACTTTGGACACAAATTATAGGCTAGAAAGACAAGGAGATGGATTAGTGTGCTGGCCTGGGCAATACTCTGGGAAGTTCTGTGGATTTATGGGAGCATCAAGGGCTGTCAGTAGTTTGTCAATGTGGGAAACAACTGCAGCCTTTGGCATCCCTCAGAAAGAAACGACTTGCAACTGCTGGTGTGAAATAAAACCAAAAATAAGAAAAGGTAAAATAAAGTTCTTTCCAAAAAGAACAAGGATGTGACACCCACCAGTCTCTCTGTACAGATTTAGTGATGAGTTTTTCCTTGCTCATGGGGATAAACAAACTTTTTGAGGAGGATTGCATCTTCCTGAGGAAGATGCCAGAGTAAATGAAAAGCTATATAAAATAGTTGGAGGCTTTGAGAAGAATATCTTCAGTGCTGCTCTTTGCCAGGAAGATCCATTAGAAAACAACAAAAAAAGAGAGAGAGAAGGGAATAAACAGAGGCAGTGGAGAACTCTGACAATTTGATTTATTGGAATGCTCCTTTTTTTTTAACACATGATGAAGTCTTCTGAATTGGAGTTGCTTTTTTTATAATTTTTATTATCATTTATTATCTTTTATTTCAGCATGGTATACGTTAACCATAAATCCTTATGGAACTCCTTGTTTCTGGCTCATTTGTAGCTGCACTTTTCAGGACATGGCTGTTGCTCCACATCCAAGGAAGTTTCTGTCCTGAGGAACCTTCTCTAAGCCCTTTGCTCTCCCCAAAATTCAGTCAAGGCCAGCTCAGGTCTTGAATGTCAGACACTCCTGGCCATGAGATGAGATTGTCCTCAGGTAACTCTGGCCACCAGGGAGATGGGAAGCAGTCAGAGGTGGGCATGAATCACCTCCATCAGATGAGATGGAGCATCTTCTTCAGGCTGCCAGACTTCCCTCCCGGAGGGACATCTCAGATCCCAACTTTCAGATGGTTAGATTTGAGTGCCATGAAACACAGATGCAATTACTGCTCCAAAACCCCAGGAGGGCTGATCCCAGTGTGGTTCCTCAAATACAGTCCCTTCAGAAGTGGTGCTGGAGCATGGTCTTCACCCCCACACCAGCACTCTGGCCATAAGCTAAGCACTTAAACTCTTCAAGTCCAGAAGATCCATTAAATTTGAAGAAGTGAAGGATTTTTTTTCTTCTTTTTCTTGTTTAATTTTTAATACAAGAACAGCAAACTTGTATGTGTTTGCCACCCATCCCCATCTTCAGAGGCTTTGAATGACTTCTGCTCTAATTAAAAACAAGAGCTGGCTCCATTCCAGACAGATGCCATGTGGAAGCAACTCCAGTTCCAAAAATGACTGCTCTTGGAAACCCTGAGATTCATGAAAATACAAACAGGCTGCTTGAAATCTTGGTGGTGCCATCAGGTGTTAGCACTTTTTTTCTGTGGAAAACCCAGGAGTTGAACTGGTTTATCTGGTCTGTGGATTCTGGCACCTGATCTTAAACCTCTGGGAGTTAATTAACCAGAAATAATTCATCCTTCTTCAAGACAGATGCCCACGAGGAGTTGACGCCCAGAATTGCCCAGCTGTGCCATTTTGAACAAGGGCAGAACTGATGGTTTCCAGTGGGACCCCAGGACACTTTACTTTTCTGTTCACTCCAAGAACAGAAAAAAGAGTGAAAAAAATTCCTATTAGTCAATGGAGGTTAATAATTATAAGAATTTCCTTTTAGAAAAATACCCATTCTAGAAAACTAATAATAGCAAATCAAGTAATTAACAGATAAAGAAATGCAGCATTTTCTTGGGAGAGAAATTTCATTTTCCATCCCTCCCAGTCCTAAAATTTGTGTGGTATTTACAGAATGTCATGGCCAGCTGGTGAAGAATTGAACTCTTGATGGACTTCACACCCAAGAAAGGACAGAACTGTCTCACCACTGCCTTTGCCTGTATTAAATTGAGTAAAGAAAACTAAAAGTTTTCCCATTTGAATAGTGCCTGCCAAATTAAAGCATAAAGCAATCCACTATTTGCACATTCTACACAGATATTAAAAAAATAATCCATAAACCCAACCAATTATCTGCAGGACTTGCTGATTAGGTTTGATCAATTTTCCTGGGTGTACCAACTGTCCACAGAGACCCCCTAAAATTAAATTGTCTTTTTCTTTGGGGATTCAGAGCAAATAATTAAGGCCTGTATGTTTTCAATTAAAATGATTAACATCCAGCCAATATTCAGAGAAGGCAGATGGAATATTCCAAACTAACCACTGTGCTGGTTTAGAGTTAAACCAGCAGGAGAAATGGATCCAGCTCAGGATGGGATTGCAAGTCAGAATAACAATTTCATAAAAAGATCACAATAAATACATTGAGACAGAAGGAAAATCTGTGTGACCCCCAAAAGCAGCTGTGCAGCCCAGCCCAGTGGGGCACGAGCAGGATGGAGCTCACCAACCCCTGTGCTGAGCACCACGTGGGCCCCTTGAGTTCAAAGCAAAGAGAAAGAAGAAATCTGCTGGTGAGAATGATGGCTGCAGTTGGGTCAAGAGTGGCAGTGCAATCCTTGTGAGGCTCTGCTCCTCTTCTGCATCCCACCAGTGGTCCCAGTCCCAAAACCCCAACTTATCTCTGCTTGGGCTCAGATGGGAACACCCAGTCCCTCCCCCAGGGTGGGGAGTTTCCCAAGGGGTGATTTACTCTGTGAGGTCAATCAGGGCATATTTTTGGCATCCCTGCTGGCCCCTGAGCGGACATGACCCCTCAGGTGGGTGTGAAGGTGCTGGTGGCTCCCCTGGAGGGGAGTTCTCACACCTGAGTCATTGGTGTGAAGACAGGAACACTTCCTTATCCCACAGGAGTTCCCAAACACCCCCCTGTGCCCTGAGGGGTGGGGTGTGCCCTGGGCAGCTGCTGCCAATGGTCCATGGTGAGCAGCTCATGAGAAAAATGACACAGAGGGTGTAGAACACACACCCACCCAGTGACAAACTGTTCCTGGCTACAATAACCAGGACAATGTTGACAAGGGCATGGAATGCCAGGATGAGGGGGAATGGCTGCAGACTGAAGGAGGGCTGGTTTAGGTTAGATATTTGGAATAAATCCTTCCCTGGGAGGGTGGGCAGGCCCTGGCACAAGTTGCCCAGAGAAGCTGTGGCTGCCCCATCGCTGGAAGTGTCCAAGGCCAGGTTGGAGCAACCTGGGCTGGTGGGAGGTGTTCCTGCCCATGGAAGGGCTGGGACTGGGTGATCTTCAAGGTCCTTCCAGCCCAAACCATTCTGGCATTCTGTGATTTGGCTTTCCAGTACATAAAGAGGTCATTCTGGACTGTGCTTTCCTGGATCTGCCCCAGGGTCTTGGTGTCACTCCCCCAGCTCAGTGACTGATCAGGGTGGACTCCACAGAGGGGCAGAAACCAGCTCAGATGGGAGAGCCAACATCTGAGATGTCAGCCTTGCACTTGTGTCCACACAGGTGTGACAGAGAGGGCTTTAGAGAAGCTTTGCACACAAACTCCACCTGTCTCACAAACTGCCTTTCTGTCTTACTGGGCTTGAGAAAGACCTTGACTTTATTTGATATATTTAATCAACATCCAGAGTAAAACCTTTCCCTGCCTCCCTCCCCCACTCCCAGTTAAAGTATGTTTAAAAATGAATAAAAAAGATAAAATGAAGGGTGAATTTTTTTAAAAAACCCTTTTTTTCTAACTAACCTCGTGCATGTTCCTTTGGAAGACTCAATAAGAAAGAGTATGAAAATAAGCAAAGAAAATTCTTAGATTTGCACACATCTTCAGTTCTGCCGAATTCAGCCTTCTGACAAAGGTGTCTCAGTGACTGATTGTCCATCCAACCTGGCCTTGGTTGTCTGATGTGATGCCACCAACCTCTCCCCTCCCACAAAACAGGGGGCTGACGTGAGTGGTGTGGACATTTCTGGTCCACACAGGGGCAGTGAGGAATTCAACCCTTCCCGGGCCACATTTGCAACCCTGGTGTTGTTTTCTTCCCCCAGGAAAGCAGAGCAGCCCAAGGAGGGAGGAGACCAGGGTGGTCCTGGCATGATGAGGCTGCTGTTTGCTTTTCAGTTTTGTTCTGCAAGAAACTCTGTCTTTCTGATTTACCATTTCTGTCCAGAAAGGCGAAATGTGCATCAATTTCTACACTTAAAAAAATGTGGTGTTGTTACACTACAAATCATTTGGGGCTGCATTAGTTGACCCCAGGAGCTCAAATACCTCTCAATTGCCTCCTTTCCAAGCAGGAAGGGAACACTTCAGAAGAGTCAATATTTTCCCTGCCCTAATGATCATATTTCTTCTAACTTTATTACATCATTGTTATCCCTTTTTAAGTGAACTGGATGTAAGAGGAGGAGGTTTAGCCAGAGGTTGGCTCTTTATTCTGCTTGGTTGATTTTATGTACCTGCTTATATTTGGCTCCGAATCAGCTCAGCCCTGTTATAACTCAAATGTAGCAAGTCTTGATCTTTCCTTTTCACCACTAAAAAACAAATCGGTTTAAAGGCTTCGGGGGTGGAACTCAACCCCCACACTGAGCCTTTATGTCCTCACATCTGTGTTCTGGTGATGGATTAAGTATTACAGCCGAATTACAAACGCGTAAGAGCGCTGAGAAATAGAGGGGCCAGCTCAGATCGTTTTTAAACCAGACTCAGAGGGCGTAAAAATGCTCATTTTTAGTTCTGCTTGTAAAGGGCTTTATGTTCATTTGGCTTTTGTGGCGTTGTTTACATTTGAGGGTTGTGTAGTAAAAGTGGCAAACGGGAGCGCTGCTGCTATTTTGGAGCCCTCAGAGGCTTTTTCACGCCTCTTTGTGTCATTGTCACCGCAGCAGTGACATCAGCAGATTGCAAAACACTCAATGGGCTTCCGAAAAGTGCCACCAGCGAAACCCAAATACATCGGAGTTTAAATTACAGCCGTAAATCCCCGGCTCAGAGGCTCCTTTTCTCCACTC
>VXAU01001433.1:2506003-2517677 GCA_013399695.1 Formicarius rufipectus | reverse complement strand
AGAGAAGTGGAATTAAAAAATTGCTCTGGAACCTTTCTCTAAAATAAAAATGTGAAACTATAAAAAATGAGGAAAAAAAAATAATGTTTTGCACAAGACAAACCCCAGGTTTGAGGAGGTTTTGTCTCTTTTCTCTCGTTTTACACTTATTGCATTAAGTTTTGCCATACATCCATTATCTATATATGACTACATATTGATAAAGAGGTCTCTCCCTGTATACCAGTTATTCATGTAATCACACAGAAATATCAATCATTTGTTCTTCAAACAGATTTATTCTTCGTTTTCAAAATTTTCAGTTCTGCCCCTGAAACAGAGGGAGAATCTGAACCATAAATTAAATGGTATTTCATTGGTCTTTTTTAATTCTCTTTCTTTGCACTATTAGATTATTTAGCTGATATTATTTTACTTCAGGAAATATGAGTGAACCTGGTCGTTGGGGTGTTTTAATTATTTCATTTTCGTGTGAGGACTATTTCTGGGGATATTAGAGAAGATGCTGCTGCTGAGTATTATTATTATTGTTGTTATTTCATGTATAATATTAATCTAATAATATGTGGCAATTAAATACTTCTTCTTCTCCCTCTCCTTCTCCTTTCTTTAAAAAGGCAGCCTTTTTAAAGAACTGGGAAAGGGTTGGAGTCACTACATGGGAAGGAAAAGTTGGTGCAGAGCCCCTGCATTTGGATTCAGATGCTTCCCAGATTTACTGGCCATACAGACCACAAGGCCTCAGTGTTTTGTGCATAAATATATCAGAATTCTGATACATCCCAGATAAGACGCCTTCCTTTCAAACTCACAAACTCACAACTTCTTACTGTTCCCCAAGAAAACTATCTCCTTTCTATTGTTTTACTTTATGTTTTCTTTCATTCTCAGGGTAATTCCCATGCCACCACAAGCGGAACATAATATTCACATTTATATAAATACATTTATATAAAGGAAATTATTGCTCATAAATCCCTACATTACAACCATTGCTGGCCAGGGTGGTGTTTAGAGTGAGCTCAGTACTCAGAGTGGCCCCATAAAAGAATATTTTTTTTCTCCCCCTGTCAATATTACAAGGCAGAAAAAAAAGTGTAGCTGTGACAGATCCTTCTGTGAGCTGCTGCTTGGGATTTAATCCCATCAAACCCTCTTGTGTTTTGACAGCCCTGACTCAGTTAATCACAGGCGTGATCTGAAGAGTTTCAGACTCAAAGGAAATGCAATTTGAAGCCACTACAGGGCAAGAACCCCCTCCCAGAATGCATCGAGGTAGTGGGGCTGTTGATGGGTGAAGATATATTTCTGTTGTAAAAATAAATGTGCTAATTTTGCAATATCATTTCTCCATCTGTGGCGGTTCTCACCCGATGTCCACCCAAACCTCCAGGCCCCCCCTTTCCCAGAGGGAAAGGAAAAGGAGAAAAAGCAAAAAAACAGCTGAGAGATAATGGCAAAGCAAACTCAGAGTGGCTAAATGCTTAAATTTGTAACTAACACGATAAGAACTCAAACTAAAAGTAATAAAACTAAAAAGTAAGAAATAAATCAGTCTTAAGAACCCCTTTCTCCTCCCACTCCTCCCTCCTTCCAGCAGTTCCAGGGAGCAGGGAATGGGGGTTTGCAGTGGGGTGTTGCTGCTGCCATTGCTCTTGTCCTGGGGGTCACCCCGTGGGCTGCAGGGGGGTCTGTGCACCCCGAGGGATCTCCAGGGACTGCAGAGGACTGGGAATAACTTTGAGTCTTTTCCCCCCTGCTCCTGTGGAGTCCCTCCTTCTGCTCCTCCTACTCCGACCTCGATCTCTGCGTTGTTATCCCGTGGCTGGAATTCCTGACTGCCCCACACTCCTAAATTCTTCACTCTGTTCTCCCAGAGCTGTGACTGTGATTCTTAATTGGCTCAACTCTGTCCACCAGCAGGAGGTCCCTCCTGGCCCTGGCTGTCCTTGGCTCCACAGGACAGGAGAAGCTTCTGGCAGCTTCCAACAGAAGTCACCCTGGTAGCCCCCCCTTCTCCTAAAATCCATCTACAGAGACCTGTGACACCATCCTTTAAAGCTCATGGCTCTTTGTGTGCTCAACAACATGCGAAACGCAATCAAAGTGCCACCCCAAGGATGCAGATGCCTCTCCCCACCCTGCCGTGTCAGCATCAGCTGCTTCTGGGCCCTGGGTCTTCTGCGGTGAAGTACCAAAAGATTATTCCTTTCAAACTCATCAGAAAGCTCAATTAAACCTTAATTGAGCCTATCAGCTTGTCCCCCTGGGGGAGCAGCTTCCCGGTCCCCCTGCAGACCCAGCGCAGACACCGCGCCCGCCTTCGTTTCCCCCTCGCTGAATCGCACACGATGAAATATTTCAGCAGGGCCACGTCGGGTGCATTTATTCCATTGACATCCCCTGATTGGAAGTTTCTGGGCTCCAGAGATTGTCAAGCCCAGAAATAACCACACAGAATCCTGTGAAATGTGGAATATCTGGGTTTGTCCCAGGATTCCCTGTTTGTTTTTGATCTATAGTGCATCTCGGGGTGTTTGGGTGGGAATAATCTGCTCGCCAAAGATGATACAGCTTCTCAACATCCCAACATTCCCTGACTGGAGGTTTCTGGGCCCCAGAGGTTCTCAAGCCCAGAAATAACCACACAGAATCCTGTGAAATGTGGAATATCTGGGTTTGTCCCAGGATTCCCTGTTTGTTTTTGATCTATAGTGCATCTCGGGGTGTTTGGGTGGGAATAATCTGCTCGCCAAAGATGATACAGCTTCTCAACATCTAGTTGTCAGTTTACTGAAGCCAAGGGTTTGAAACTCTTTGTAGAAGCTCCTGTGTTTCTCCTGGCTCTCCTTTTACTTCCTTTCCCATCTCTTCTGGGCTTAGCCTTGTATGAGTAAAATCAATAGGAAAAGCAGCACTGGATAATTTCATTGTCAGCTATTTTAGCATCTTCAACATCACTGATCGTTTACTCTTTATTAGGAAGAAAAAAATAATCCCTTGTATTTATTTCCAAGGCATCTGTCAAAGGAGATTTACTGCCAGATTTTTCCTTCACAATCTTGTCTTAGCTGTGATCCTAAGAAAGACTCAGTCGTCCTCCTGGATAGAGTTTGGTCTTCCAAGAAACCTGTGGAAGAGATGTTTGTGTCTGCAGGAACTTGAATTAAAACAGTGACCACGTGAAGGAAAACCAGAGGAATACTTTGAGATGATTCTGCCATTCTGAGCTTAGATTCTTCAGGGGAAAAAAAAAAAATAAAAAAAATGTATCTTGGAAATGAAAACATTTGTGTTTCTTCCTCTCTTGTCAGGTGGCGCAGTCATGCTTGGTTTGAATCAGAGCAGAAACCACAGAAAGGTTTGAAATAATTTGGGAAATGGAAACATTAAAAATAAAGGGCAAATCCAGGTAAAAGGGAAGAAGGGTCAGAGAGCAGCTCTCTCCTTTCCTTCCTCTCCTTGCCTCTCATTTTATCAGCTATAAAATTCCAGTTTCTGAATTAAATAAAATCCCGCTACAGGTGGGATTGATTTGTTCTAGTTTAGCCATCTGAAATCTACCTATATAAACAGAAGATGTCACCAAAAGTGTCCTCTTAATTGAGTAACAGGCAAAAGGGGCTGAAATCCCTTTATGAGGTGACAGGACCAGGGAAAGAAAACAGGTATTTATTTTAAGTTTAGATGGGGGAGGTTGGGTGAGATGAACCCCCCCTGCCTGCTCAGGCACAGCTCTGCTCCTCCAGCCTTGCCTTCCCCTACAGCCCTTTCTGCAGGAACAAACCTGCAGATAAAATAAGCTCCCAAAATGAGACAAGAGCAGCTGTTTTTAACCCAGTATAGAGGAACTGGACTTGGAGGAAAACCAGAGTGACTGTAAGAAAATAGGAAATGAAAAAGCAGTAGTGTAGTGTGTTTAAATTCTGATTTTAAACACACCCATAGGAAATTCTCTGCATGGAATGGCCATTCATTGGCCAGACCTACAGCCAGGCATTACATCCACAGAGAGCAGCAGAGAGCTCTGCATGGAAAAATGCATTTAGTCAAAGGGTTTGTTGATGTTGAGGCCCCAAAAGATCATCACAACCTTCCAGGTTGATCTAGAGCAGAGAACACTCACTCACTTAGGGCTGAAGTGGAGTTTATAGTTTTGAAGAGTAATCTGAGCCTGTTTGAAACGTGGCAAGCAGCACAGGAATCCTCCCTTTTACTCCTTCCTTGCTATTTCTGCCTCCCTGTTTATGTGTTAGTGCTTTTTCAAGCTCTGTGAAGTGCAGGCTTTGCAGTTTTGCCTTTGCTTGGCAGAAAATTCAGCATCAGTCGTGGTGCTGCTGAGAATTCTGCTCTTCATCAGAGTCCTCAGCTTAGAACTCGTGTGTGTTAATTAACATGGGCCTGCAAAGCTTTTGTCATTAATTTAAGCTGGATTTTTTTTTTTTTCTGCTAAAAAGGAAGCACTCTCCAGATCACATATCAATGGCTCAAAACTCCTGGATTCTGTAATAGTTGTCCCATGTGTTGAGTAACAGGGTTTTGTTTGCTCTCTCGTGAGAAATGTCGTCTCGTGGAGTTACGTCTGTACTGGTGAATTAAACTGAGGCAAGAAATACTGCAGGGAACTGGAAGGGATATTTGCAAAGTTTTAAGACTGTCCTCAAGTGTGATGAATGGCTCTTCTGGGGCAGCAGAGTCCAGCAGCACCCCCAGAACACCTCCTGGCCCTGGTTCACAGCTTACAGTCCTGCAGGGCTCATTCCCAACACGCAGCTCCCACTTGTCATCGTTGTTTTCAGGGTTCCAAGAGTTCAGGTGTAAAGACAAGGGTTGCTCCATGATCCTTGGGCCAAAAACCAGAAAACAGGCCCTGGTCCTGCTTCATTTACTGGGACAGATGTAGAGAGGTGCAACCAAACCACCCAACTTTCTGGGGTTTTGCAACCAGAGTGGATTTAAGCCACAAATTTACTGGCAGGGATCTTCTTAAACATACTTAAAATGGGCTTGTGTAGGAGGGGAAGGGACTTTTTACTCAGGCAGATCGTGAGAGGACAAGGGGAGAAGTTTTTAAACCAAGATAGGAGAAGTTTTGATTAGATGTTAGAAAGAAATTCTTCCCTGGTAGGGTGGGCAGGCCCTGGCACAGGTTGGGCAGAGAAGCTGTGACTGCCCCATCCCTGGGAGTGTCCCAGGCCAGGCTGGATGGGGCTTGGAGCAACCTGGGCTGGTGGAAGGTGTCCCTGCCCATGGCAGGGGGTTGTAATGAGATGATTTTTAAGGTCCTTCCCAACCCAAACCATTCCAAGATTCTAATTTGGTGAAGATTTTTCTACATTCTGTTAAGTCATAAATCAAATTATTATTTGCCTTCCTGGCACACAAAGTTTAACAAATCAGTGAGGCAAGTGAAGCAAATCTGCCCCACCTGGAAAATACTTTCTCCAGTTTTGCAGGGCTCTCACCTCTACCAACACCATCATTACCTTTGTCTCTCTATGTCCTCTGCAGTAGCAGTTTGGAAACTCTCCTGTCAGGTGTCCCATGACCCTTCCCTGAAGAACTGACCATTCACAGAACCAAGAAACAAAATGCATTGTCCAAAGCAACCCTTCTATTCCTGGTTTCAAGGGGAGGAATGAGGCCAAAAGGCATTAATTATTTGTCCCGTGGAGTCTGGAACAATAGTTTGATTAATTATTGAAAATTACCAAGCAATTTTTGTGCAATTTATTGCTTCCTGCTGTTGCTGTCGAGGCACAGTTGCTATGGGGATACACAAGAATCTGCAAAGTCGGTTAATGATTAGTCCTGGGTGTCCTATAAATTCAGATTTTTATGGGGTTTTTATTGCCATATTCACACCAGCTGTTTTGTGTGCAAATGAAATGAAGCAGTCCCCTTTCAATCCCCACCAAAGTCTTTCCAGCACATTGGAGGAGGGATTTAAGGGTGTGCAGATGTGGCATTTGGGGTGGTGGTTGAGTGGTGGACCTGTCAGCGCTGGGGGAATGGTTGGGCTCGAGGACCTTAAAGGTGTTTTCCAACCTGATTGGTTCTCTGATCCTTTGATTACTCATCCTTGGTGTTTTCTGGAGCTGCTGAAAGCAGGACTATGGCCTCCATTATAAGCCTTTTCATCCTGAATCTCCTTGGGAGATGCCCCGTACCTGTGCTGATGGTGACATGCTGACCATGAACCTCACCTGGACATCCAGCCCCAGCAACAAGGGAACTCCAGATGGATCCAACCTGGATTCCTGAACCTGTCCAGCGTTCAGGGCTTTGCACTTTCATGCTTTCAGCACCTCCTGAGCTTTTGGTTTTCCCTCTCCAACAGGAGAAGGTTCTCCTGTGCAGAGCCAGCTGGGAATATCCATCCCAGCTCGATCTCAGCCCAAGGCAGGGGGCAAAACTGCCTGGGCAGACAAAGAGAAGGTCCCTCAGAGATGAAATGGGAAGAAACATCTAATCTAACCTTGCTTCACCTGGAGGAGCCTCTGTCTCTGCTCTGTGTTTAAACCCTGCTGTTTCAAATTGGAAAAGTCCTGGAATGAGTATGTTGGTTTATTTTTAATTAGAAAAATTAATATATATATATAAAAATATCTTTTAATTGCATAAATGTCTTTTAGTTATCTAATCCAATGTCAGAAATTACCACATGGCCATACTATTTTTATTTATTTTTTTTTANTTTTTGGCATTATATTCTTCATGATTTCAATATGAAACGGCACTAAATTACTACTTGTCACACTTATGCATCATTATAATAAGCAGGACTTCTCAAAACACCCTTGGGAAGCAGAAAGGCTGATTCTCTGTGCCCAAGAACACGTGTAAAAACCCTTCTGTCAACTTCCAACCAGGGACAAAATAAGATCAGCTGTGAAAAATAATATTGGTTTTTTTTCTGAAAAGTCCTAATTATGTGCCTATATTTTTTCCTCTTGAGTTGCACCACGTGAGCTCTGCCATCTGAGACACCTGCCAGGTTCAGAGTCAGGTGGACTCCTGCCCAAAGCCGGGAGAAAAACGTGTTCTACCTCCAAGACAAAGACGTTGGCACTTGGAGAAGACACCAAAGAGGAGTTTTCAGGTTTCAGAAGATCACTCAGGTCAGGGAGCGGCAGTGGAAAAGGAACACACCTGTGCTGGAAAAGGATCCTGACATTGTGTTGCTCGAAGGATTGAGATCTAAGAGGACAAAGAGGATTGTCCATGGCATGCCAGTATGGAGAAGAGCACTCAGACACCCTACAGCGGGCATGGAGAGCTGTTGGCTTCTCAGCTGCTTTTGGCTCAGGGTTAATCCACCCCAGGGTGAAGCTGAAACTCTGAAGGGTGTTCATACTGCCCCACTGTGGGCAACCAAAGGGGTCATCTTGTTAATGAAAGGGTTCTTGTAGGCTCATCCAGAAGACAGTTCCAGAAGATAGTCCTAAATCAGTATCACAAAATGTTTGTCCCTTCCAGATCCCATGAAGGGACTCCAGGCTTCTGCCCTGAATCAAGGGTGTGCAAAATGTGCCTCTCACCTTTGTTTTTTCCAGGGCATCAAGTCCAACCCCTGGCCCTGCCCAGTACACCCCAACAATCCCACCCTGTCCCTCAGAGCATCATCCAAACCCTCCTGGAGCTCTGGCAGCCTCGGGGCCGTGCCCACTGCCCTGGGGACCCTGTTCAGTGCCCACCACCCTCTTGGGGAAGGACCTTTTCCTGAGTTCCCACCCGACCCTGCCACAACTCCATGGCATTCCCACTCCTGGCTACCCTCCTCAGACCCTTGATTTGTTGTGGCTGCTCAGCAGGGTTGGGTCGTGCCCTTCCCCACTGCTGTCCCTGAATTCTGCTCCTGGGATGTGCATTTGAATCCTGAGTCCTGAGAGTCGCCTCTTATGGAGATCTAACCAACAGCTGAGGAGACAGAACTGGAAAAGCTGAGAAGCAGTGAAGCTGGAGGAGATCTGCCTCCTCCTTTGGTGTCTGGAGTGCTCTGGATGCCAAATCAGTTTGGGTGGGCATCCACTGAACTGTCCTCCTCAATTTAGGGCCCATAAATCCCTTGTCCTTAGGACATCTGAGCAGGTTTCTGAGCTGTTCCTCCTCTGTGTGTGTGCAGAGGGTGACATTCCAGAGGTCTCTGTCTTGCTCAAACTGGGCCATTATTCAGAAGAAACACAACCCCCCTGTTTCTGGTAGAAAAGTCAGTGGTTTTGCCCTTTCACCCCCTCCAGTTTTCAATGCCATCCTTTGCACCAGAGGCACAAGAGAACAAAGGTGAAACTCAGGAATTTCATTAATAAGAGCAAAGCGACTAATTTTTTCTCACTGCTGTTCTCAGAGACCGGTTCACCTTTTTATTTTTAAAAGATTAAAAGGGAGAAAGCAGCATGAGAAATGTGAACTAGAACCAGACCATTTCAGCCCACAATGGTTAATTTTGCAAAGCTGTGAGCAGTGCAATCTGGGTCCATGCAAATGAAAATCTCAGGCAGTTGTCATCGTGCACACTGGGAGTGTCCCCACCTGTCACCCAAGAAAATGGAACACAGACTCCTCTCCTCAGCTCCACTAAGAGTGAATCCTCAAGGGGGGCAAATATTTCAAAATCCCAAACTGAAAACAGCACCACTCCTGTAAGTTGTTTAAAGGGCTGGAAAACACAGGCTGTAAGACAGGGATAAAACCCCTCCCAGAGTCACACAAGTACAATAATTTCTTTGAATTAAATTGGAAGAAAAAGGGGGAAATCAAAAGAAAACCACAGCGACAATGCTGTTTGCTTAGCTGGGTTTGTGTTGACAGTGACTCTTTGGCTTAAGCCCTTTGGGTACCAAGCTGAACAAAACCAATATTTATCACACTGCTAATAGAAATACTTTTTAAAAAGGATCCTTTTTTCTGTCACTTCAATTTCCAAGTGTTTTTTCTTGGGTTCCAGCTAAAGAAACCTGCTGTCTCTTTTCCAAAATGTTTTCTCCTTTCATTTGAGGAACAATAGGAGGGCTGCACAAACTGCATGACTGCTGGAGACCCGGGCTTGGCAGCTGCCACGGGCTTTGCTTTTCCCAGCAATCATCTTCCACGTGGGGAAGAAACCTGTCATTTTGCTTACAGAAAGCACAAAAACCAGCAAATGAAAAGAAATGCAATTAAAAACCTAAAAAGAGCAACAGAACAAGCACCAAAGGCATCAGTGGAGCCATAAAGCAAAAAAAAAAAATGAGCTGAGATCTTCAGAACAAGAGAAGTTCCACTCCCAGCAGACCCTCTGCAAGAGGAAGAGTGGAACCAAAAAGGTGAAATCCACCACACTGGACTCCAACTGGGCATTTTGGAGCACCAGCCATGGCAAACACTCTGCATTCCCAGCATCTCCCTCCCTCTTGGAATGATTCCCTTTTAGGCGATGCTTCTCTTTCCACAGTGATCACCCTGCAATAGGTGAGCATGAGACAAAAAATCATTAGGGAGCTGAGTGGAACTGAATTTTGGCTGAAATAAAACCTTATGAATGCCATAGGGCATTTTTTTTTTACTTTCTTTCCATAGTTAAATATATGAGTCCTGGCATCCACGAGCATGGTTTGTATGTTCTGCAATAAGGGCTTTCCCTCACCTGGTTTTGGTTGGTCTTGAAAGACCAACCCCAAGTGCTGGACTGCATGTGACCCTTTCTTTCCCTGCCTGTGCCCCTCTTCTCACACAGCAGCTCAGCAGCTGCTCCTCTTAGCAGAACTTTTCATGGGAGGCAACCTCAAGGCTTCTTCCAGGTCTCCCTCTAACAGCTCCAGTGCTCCAGTTTCCCTCAAACAGCTCCCTCCTCCCAGAGATCCAGCCCTGAGCACCACCAGAATCTCCCTCAGGATGGGGGAAGTGTCCTCCAGGCCCTGGCTCAAGTTTTTCTCCACGCCCTAAGGGGAAACCACACAGGGATGGTGCCACCAACGTGCCTCTCGTCCTCCTGCCCATCCTCCTCCACAACAGCCTCTTTAGGAGTGGTTGTTGGTCCTCTCCTGGCCCATGCTTGGTGTGGGACCTGTGCTAATTAGCCCTGATCAAGGCATCGGTAGGTCAGGAGGTTGCTCAAAGCCATATGATTTCCCTCTTCTTGCCCACGTCATTTAACACACAGGAAGGAATTTTGCAGTGGTCTCTCTCGTGGTGCTGCACTTGGATAGGGTGGGATGATGAAGGAACCTGACACTGCACCTTGATCTGTCAAGAGAGGTATAATTACTGTGTCAGCAGGGATCTGGTGATGTGAAAATACTAGTTAGAATTTTAGATATTTTGTCCCATTTACGTGACCAGCCTGATGTCACAATTTGTAAGTGTCTTCTCAGAGGTTTCTTGGTTGAAAACACTAAAGCAGCAGCAATTGTGTCAGAAATGAGTGGTGTTAGCACTTGAACCCTTTTTCAGATGCCAGAACCATAGTGGCAATCCCTGTCTTTGAGACCAAACACGGGGATCCCAAGGTTTTGTGGTCAGATCTGAGCATCATCACCTGAGCACAACACGAGGCAAAAATAAGAAATATCTGGACTAAGACAGTAAATATAACAATTCTGGAGGCAAATAGTCTACTCTCTCTGTTCCTGTCCATGAAGGGAGATGACTTTCATAGAATCATAGAATGGATTGGGTTGGGAAAGACCTCTGAGATTACTGAGTCCAACTCTTGATCCAACTCCAGTCCTTCTCCCAGATCATGGCACTCAGTGCCACGTCCAATCTCAGTTTAAAACCCTCCAGAGACAGTGAATCCACCCCCTCTCTGGGCAGGCCATTCCAATGCCTGGTCACTCTGTCTGGAAAGAATTTCTTTCCAATATCCAACCTCAGTTTCCCCTGGCAGAGCTCCAGCCCTGCCCCCTTGTCCTATTGCCTGGGAGAAGAGCCCAACCCCACCTGGGTACACCCTCCCTTCAGGGGATTGTGGAGAGTGAGGAGGTCACCTCTGAACCTCCTCTTTTCCAGACTGAACACCCCCAGCTCCCTGAGCCTCTCCCCATGGGACCTGTGCTCCAGTCCCTTCCCCAGCCTCGTTGCTCTTCTCTGGAGTTTATGGCAGGGAACTGCACAGCGTTCCCAGAGATGTTTTTCCCTGGGAAGCCACACCTCTGCTCCAAAGACAGGGAGCAGCAGAGTGAGTATCATCTCAAAATCTGTAACACAGAACGCAGGCACACAAATCAATCCCATTGACTTTAGTGCATGCGGGAAAGGAAGGGCGGCAAATGGAGATCAAGGACCTCACGGTTGTGGTGGTTTTCACCCGGTGTCCACCCAAACCTCCAGGCCCCCCCTTTCCCAGAGGGAAAGGAAAAGGAGAAAAGGCAAAAAACACCTGAGAGATAAAGGCAAAGCAAACTCAGAGTGGCTAAATACTTAAATTTATTACTAACAAGATAAGAACTCAAACTAAAAGCACTAAAACTAAAAAGTAAGAAATAAATCAGTCCCAAGAACACCCCTCTCCTCCCACTCCTCCCTCCCTCCAGCAGTTCCAGGGAGCAGGGAATGGGGGTTTGCAGGCGGGTGTTGTTGCTGCCATTGCTCTTGTCCTGGGGGTCACTCCATGGGGGGCAGTCGGGTCTCTGCCCCCCGATGGGCTCCGTGGGCTGCAGGGGGACAACCTGCTCCCCCACGGTCCTGCCCACGG
>VXAU01001433.1:2429365-2505196 GCA_013399695.1 Formicarius rufipectus | reverse complement strand
CTCTCCTCTCCTCCCATGCAGCCATTCAAGCAGAGGGATTTTCATTCATTTCTTAATCTCTGCCTTGTAGAGTCACCCCATAAGAAACCAGAGAAAGGCCCTGAAATGTTTTGTTGAGTCCTTTGGACAGCACAGGAAATTCCACAAGTTTCTCTTCTACTTGGCCAGCTGATGTGACTGTAACTGCAACATAATTCCTGCAGTCATAAAATGTCAAGTGAAGGCATAAACCTCCCAGAGAAACAAAATCCACCATGTAGGAGCTCATTTCAGTGACTAAGCAGCCTTATTATTCTCTCATTTCAAGGTTAAATTCTCTAAGGGCTTGTCTATCAGGGTAAACTTCCCAGGAAAATAATATCTAGATTAACCAGTAAGAATTGTTACAGTATTTTATAAACTGTTGGAGTTTTAGCAGTTTTTATGTAAACTGGGGACAGTGGATGAAAACACCGTGTCAGGAGGTCCAGAAACTGTTGCAAAACCGATTCCCCATGGAATCCTGGAAATGTTCTGTGTTCAAGATTTGCAAAGGGTTTTGTATTAGATCAACAGAGGAAAATCATATAAAAGCCAGGTGGTTCATATAAATTATCTATATAGATAAGAGAGTGAGGCATCTCCAGAAGGTGATTTTTTTAGCTGCTCTGGCTGCTAAATTTGTGTCTGGAAATATTAGTAGTGGTCTCTTGATTACCCAGGGAACTTTTAAAAGCAAATCCCTGTAAATGCTTAGCCTTTAGAGATGCGAGCCTTTGGGTTTCAGGGCAGAATTCCTGGTGGATGTCTGCCATTTGGAGAGTTCTGACACTCCATATGGCAAACTGCTGCGTTCCAGTTCAGTTCAGTACAACTGGATTTCGGAGTTAATTCTCAAAGAAGAGGCAGCTCTTTTTTTCATTTTCTAGTAACCCTCTTATGCAGACACCACATGCAGTGGTGAAACATCTCAGCTTGTTTTTATCTGCTGTGAACTGAAAGAAGGGCAGGTAAATGGTTTCAGTACTGGAGGGGTTACAATTGCCTTGGAGAAAGGACATTCCTCGTGGCCACTGTCCAGGATTCCCCCTGGAAACCTGGATTGCTGGGCAAGAGGCACAAACTGTCCAAACCAACATGCTGGCACTCCAAAAAAAAAAAAAAAGGCAGGTTTCTTCTCTGGAGGGCGTTTCAGAATGCCCAAAAGAGTAAAAGTGCATGGGAAAACATAGAATTCCAGGGAAAGGTGCTCTGGTGCCTTTTCAGAAACTCTTCAAATCAGTGCAGGCGTTTTCTTGACCAGGAACAGATGAAGATTTGGACCCACATGACACTCAGAGCTCTCAGTGTTCTTCCTGTCTGTGCACAAGCTGAACTTTAGTAAGTGCCCAGGAGAAATCCATGAGAATTTCTTGTGGAATAGCATTACCTGAAAAACAGGTCTGTGCTGATTAGGTCTAAAAAAGAAAAGTAAATTAATTATTGTTCAATTAGAGGGATATAAAAAGAGAAGAGTAGTGGATTTAAGGTTAAATAGAGAGGCAGTTTTCAGCTGGTTGAAGGTGAGGGGGACACCGTCTCTGCTGATCTTCTGTGGGAGATGAATTTGGGGTTGGGCCAGCCACCTTTGAAATGGTCCTCAAGGTGGAAGAACTCCATGTGATGGGGTGACTGGGAAAGCTCATCCACCACCTCCTTTTCTTTTGAACAACTTCTCTTATGAAAGGCACATTAGCACAGAAATCCATTAATTTCTTGTGCCATTACAACATTGAAAAGATTCCCGTAACAATCCACTGTAGTGTAAAAAAAAAGGAAGTTACTACATTTTATAACTTAAACCTAAATATGTACAGTGTTCAATAATATGCACCCTGCTCAGAAAGAGAATGCAATTAATATTTATTCAGTTTTAATTAATATTTAATTACCGTGACTTTCTATCAATTATTAAACATGAATCCATTTCCACTTCTGAGGTATTTAAGGGCCAACTTAAACTAGAGACTAAAAAATACTAAATATTTCTGTAAGTCACTGTCTGCCCAAACTAAAATCTCTGCAGTGACTCATTCTGACATATTTAGCCCATAAAATACCTAAAAATACAAAACATTTGGTGTATTTATGCACAAAAAACCCCCGTTCCTGAAAATAGATTTATATCCCCAGGGATCAAAGTTTAGTCTTTAAACTCCCCGTGAACCACGACACGCGTCTTACAAAAGCAGATGAGTAGAACATTGCGGAACCTTTCACAAGGGAAGATGGAAGAGATCTTGCAAAATTTACTTCTCCATTAATTATAAGGATTTATCTTGTCCTAAGTGAATCCTGGAGCCAGATTCCCACCCAGTTTTTCAAGGCACGTCTGATTCAGTTGCAGGATCAGCTGGCCAAGCACAGGGGAAGCAGGATGTGTTCCTCAGCACAGCTTTGGGGTTTGCAGGGACGAGTCGTCCTCCTTCCTGCTGGGCAATGCACGGTGCAGTGTTTCACAGAACCCCAGAATGGTTTGGGATGGAAGGGATCTTAAAGATTCTTCCATGGATGCCTAAAATCCTGGAAAATAGGCCCTCAGAAAAACATTAATGGAGAAAGAGAGATAAAGACCTTTGTTGGGAGCTCCCACAGAGGTGCCCACCACCCCAAGGCCGATCCACACCCCCCACCCCCACTGATGTTACACTTTTTATCATCTTCCAATAATTAACATATAAAATATCTATAACCAACCATGATTCCCATGTTCCTTGGTGTCCCATCCCCCAGAGTCCTAAACATTGCCCCACTGGAGCATCTCCAAGGGTTCTGGGCTCTTCTGTTGTTTTGTCTTCATGTTATCTTGCAAGTGTCTCTGCAAAACACCACGAACTTCAGAAAGCTTAAGAATATGTGAGAAAATCACTTCAGTGACTCCTAACACCACTTAATATGTGAGCTAGAAAGCCTATAATTCTAAAACTCTAAAGCTCTACACAACACACCAAACCTTTAGGCATCACCATCCCACCCCCTGCCATGGGCAGGGACACCTTCCACCAGCCCAGGTTGATCCAAGCCCCGTCCAACCTGGCCTGGGACACTCCCAGGGATCCAGGAGCTGCTTCTCTGCCCAACCTGTGCCAGGGCCTGCCCACCCTACCAGGGAAGAATTTCTTTCTAACATCTAATCAAAACTTCTCCTATCTTGGTTTAAAAACTTCTCCCCTTGTCCTCTCATGATCTGCCTGAGTAAAAAGTCCCTTCCCCTCCTACACAAGCCCATTTTAAGTATGTTTAAGAAGATCCCTGCCAGGAAATTTGTGGCTTAAATCCACTCTGGTTGCAAAACCCCAGAAAGTTGGGTGGTTTGATTGCACCTTTCTACATCTGTCCCAGTAAATGAAGCAGGACCAGGGCCTGTTTTCTGGTTTTTGGCCCAAGGATCATGTAGCAACCCTTGTCTTTACACCTGAACTCTTGAACCCTGAAAACAACGATGACAAGTGGGAACTGCGTGTTGGGAATGAGCCCTGCAGGGCTGTAAGCTGTGAACCAGGGCCAGGAGGTGTTCTGGGGGTGCTGCTGGACTCTGCTGTCCACCCTCACAGGGAACAAATCCTTCCTAATACCCCATCTAAATGAACTCCCTTTCAGTTTGAAGTCATCAGCCCTTGTCCTGTCCCTCCATGCCTTGTCCCCAGTCCCTCTCCAGCTCTTCTGGAGCCCCTTTAATCACTGGAAGGGTCTCTCTGGTCTCCCTGGAGCCTCCTCTTCTCCAAGTGAACCCCCCCAAGCTCTCCCAGCCTGTGTCTTAGTTCATACCTTATTTCTGTCCTCATTTCTGTATCCTTACCAAAAGTAACACGTGACCAGTGGGATTCAGCTGAGAATTCCTCCTCAGCTGCTCATTCCTCTTGGCATTTCTCCCTGCAGGTGTGCCAGATGAAGGGCAGTGTGGAAACATCTGCCCTTCAAATTTAGGTCATAATCCCCTTCTCCAACCCAAATGTTCCCTTCTCCTCCCTCTGTAGTCACTGAGGGCAGGTGGGGGATGATGGGCAGACCACCCTGTGCCAGAGCTGTGCCTGATGAACCACACACCACTCCAGAACACAACATTTATACCATATTTATAAGAATATGAATTATAAAAATAATTTGTACCTATTTACATGTATATTATTTATATTTATAACCCTTTGACCTCTGCTGACCGTAAAGGCAGAGCAGGGTGGCTGTTGTAAGTGAACACCCACCCCACAGATGTTGGATACAGGCAGGAGTGTCTCCAGCTCCCAAATCTCTTCCAAATGATTGCAGTATTTTTATTCCCAGCCATTAATCTGCCTTGTCTGCAGAGGAGAGAAGGGACAGCTTTATTTTATTCTTTGTTGTGAAACAAATGAAGTATAAATAAAGACAGGGAAGAGCGACTGGAGCTCGTCCGAAATGAAGCACTCAGCTTCAAATGCAATGCTTAAAAGGCACCATTTAACCCTTTTTTTTTTTTCAATTAAAATGAATGAAGGCTTCAAAACCAAAGGGAATTGTCTTGCTGCCCAAATGGTAGAATTAAGTATTTGATTTGTAACAAATATTTCGCATTTCCTGAACTTTTTCTTTTTTTCTTTTTTTTTTTTTTTCAACAGAATTAGGAAAATTCCTCCTTCTCCTGCCCCCAAAGTTTCCAAATTACAGAAAACAGCTGCAGTTAAATCAGAAATTAGAGAAGCAAAGCCACTCTGACAGGAATGGCAGGGCAGGGGCAGGTTCCCAGGTCTGGGAGGACAAAGGGTTGATGCAGCCAAAGGAAAAGTGACTGAGATGAAGATGAGTCAGGTGAGTAACAACCCTGATACTGCAAATATAAACCTCCAGTGCTGCTCTCAGACAGAAGTTCTGGAGCACAGAGGGAAAAGTAGACAAGTTTTTAAGAAAATGCTTGTTTGATGCAACTTACTCTAAGATTATTGTGGTCCCAAACCACAAAGAAAATGGTGACAATATTCTAAATACTTCCACAGCGTTTGTTTAATCACCTGGTTCATCATCTGCACAAGGAAATCCCCACCCTCTGGTTTTAGGGGCTGCATAAAGGCAAAAATAATGTCTCAACTCTCAAAGCTGTGTCATGTCCATGTATTCCAGCAATTCCAGTGACTATAATCAGGGAGGAGGGAATATTTGTGTGCTAAAAGTCATTCCAAGCCAAGAGAAACAAAACCCCAAGGAGGTGCAGCAGTCGCTGTTGGGCATTTTTCTCCAGGACACAATTTTTCTGGAGACATTTCTGGATAAACGGGTCAAGAAACTGGAAAAGGGAATAAATTGTGGACTTTAATTCAAGATTTGGAGGGAAATAAAGGAAGGAAAGGCAGGACTCTGCATTTAGGAATACTAATCAACATCTTATATACCAAATATTGTGAGAATAGGTGTGTTTGGAAAGACAGTAGGGATATAGAGGCCAGGGATTGATTTTCCCCTTCACTCTCCCCCCCACATCCAGTTTTATACAGCTGGATTAGGATCCCTGTGACCATTCTACCAGCAGTGGACATGTGGTGAGGCATCTCCTCCTCTGGATGTTCTCCTCACATCTCTTAGCACCTCTGAGTGCTCCTTGAGGTGTTCAAGTCAAGAAAAGCCGATTCAGAGAAGACCAGCACTTTGCTCTTCTCATTCTTGCTCAAGTGGAAGAGGGAACAGCCCAATGCAGAATTCCTGAATTTCCCTGAGGGAAGAGCAGGATCACAGTGGCAAACACTCTGCTAGGGTGGCTGCTCCATATATCTGCTTCAGGGTAAGAGGATTTTCATCTTGGCCTCTCCTGAATCTATTAAGAGAAATTAATATTACAGGAACGAGCTCAGGTGTAGTTCAGGTGGGCAAGAGGTGCCTCCTACACCCACAATCTTTCTCCCAAGACACGATTATCTCCTCCCACTTTATCCTTCTTCCTTGTGCTGAAGCAGAAGGAAAAGGAGAGGTGTGGGAATGGTGGCACACAAAGGCAACATGTTGCTTTTAAATTGCTGCCCAGCTAATAGAAATGTCCAGAGCAGCACATTCTCCTCCTGGTTGAATAAAGGTGAATGCATCATTAAAACTTAATTACATGAACTGCAGCACAGTTTATAACTAAACAAACTGGTGCAGGTTGCCCTGCCCAGTGATTTAAATCCCAAATTAAATTATCAAGCACAATTGGAGAACTTGTAGACCTTCAACACCAAAATCAGGGTGTTTAAGCAGGACGGACCTGCAGCACTGACACAGGGGGGGAAAATAAATTAAGAGAGAAGAAATGCCAGTGGAAAAAAAATTATGAATACACTTAGAACTATCCCTTCTGCACATGAAGAAGTTTCCTTTCAAATTAAGGGAGAATGGCAAAGTATTATTACTCTGGGAAAATCACCCTAAAGTCCCATTCTCCATGTGTAGAGCCCTGGGATTATGAAGTTCAGGATTAATAAATGTCCTTCACTAGCCAAGTCATTTAAATACACCCTGAAACATTCTGTTCCAGGAACAGGTCTCCTAAAAGTCTTCAAGTTGTCAGAAAATTAGTCATTTGCTTTCCCAAACACGTGCTGATCCATTGGGCACAGCCCACAGGATTCCAGGGAGATCTGGAATATTTTAAAAGTTACTTGAAAAAAAAGGCAAATGGAGAAAAATAAGAAAATAAACCCCCACCACTTTCACAAGTGGATCTCAGCTCCAGATTTCTCCTTGGAACTACTTATTGCCTTTCTGGTTTTTAACTACTACACTTCCAGGTGCTTTTCCTGCCGTGTTTTCCTTATTCTGTCCTTCATGCAGAGAACTGCCAGCGAACACAAGGAATTTTGGTGGTTCTTGTAGAATTCCTTGCCTTCCTGAAGCCCCCATGAGGATCTGGACACAGGGAATGCCCTTGTGGAGCAGTCAGAAGGGGAGGAACTTTATCCTTAAATTCCAAGCAGATTGAAACCATCCCACCCGTGGCTTTGTGGTTAACAAGACAAAAGCACAAAGGATTTGATGAATGGAAATGGGATGAGCAGAATCTCTGTAGTTCAACCTGGGCTTAGGTGGCCTTTTGATGCAGCTTAAAAGCACCATCCTTGTATAAACAAACTCTTTCTCTTCCACACTGTGGTTCTTACTGTCCTGCAAATTCTCTTTCAGTGTGTTTTGAAAGGAAGGTTGTGATATGCTTATTCCTTTAATTGTATTTATACTGAGAAAATATGAGCTCTTGTCCCTCACTGAGACTAAACACCGGTCAACATTTTATCCTGAGTGGTTGAGGACTTCAAGTGTTCCGTTTCTCATCCTCGTCTTTACATCTTACAGTGGCAACATTGAATTCAACCTTAAAAAAAATAAAAGAAAAAATTCCCCGAGGTTTGGCTGTGTTATTCCAGCAGTAAAGGAACCACTGTGGAGATTTTGGGATGCTGAGTGCCCTGCTCTTCTGCTGCATCCAGACAACCCCCCACCCCTGAGCAGCCTGATGCCTCCAGCACCACGGCAAAGCCAGTTCCACAGATGACATTCCAGGTGCTCTGACTGCCCAAAACACACAACCTGAGATGAGGGGAGTTGTGGTCTCCAGCTGGAGAGTCCAGCAGGGCCAAGGCAGAAATCTGAATGCTGAAGATGGTTTTGGAGAAGAGAAGGTTGCATGGAGATCCCATGGTAGCCTTCCAGGTTCTGAGTCTACAAGCAAGCAGGAGAGGGACTTTACATCAGGAACTGCAGGGACAGGACGAAGAGTAATGAGGTCAAACTGAAAGAGGGGAAATTTAAATAAGTCATGTGGAATAAATTCTTCCCTGGGAGGGTGGGCAGGCCCTGGCACAGGTTGCCCAGAGAAGCTGTGGCTGCCCCATCCCTGGAACTGTCCAAGGCCAGGTTGGATGGGGCTTGGAGCAACCTGGGCTGGTTGAAGGTGTCCCTGCCCATGGCAGGGGATGGAACTGGATGCTTTGGGGTCTTCCAACCCAAACCATTCTATGATTCTGCATTTCATCTATTTGGCAAATATCTGTGAAGTGCACTCAGTGTCTTCTACAGCTCCCACAACTCCTCCCTGGGGTCCTACCTGCAAGCTCCCGCCCTTCCACACTTCACAAGCTTCTGTTCTCCAAATTCCCTCTCCTGCCCTACCAGCACTGCTCCACTTGCAGCACTTTTAGCCATCAGGCTGAAGGTCCTCATAGAAGAATTTGTGTCTCTGTGCTGTGGCAGGAGCACAGCTCAGTGAGAGCCAAACCTCCCCAGCACAAGTGCAAGGAAACTTCCACACAAGCTCTTTGTTGCTGATGTGTAGACAGCAACAGAATGATGTAGTGGATGAAGAATTGCAGACCAGGGACTCAGGAGAGAGGACTTCTGGCTGCTAATCCAGGGGATGAACTTGTAAAAAGCAGTTCACCCCTGCATTCTCTTGTGAACACGCTGATAAAATGAGCACACAAGGGTAGAATATCAGCATTGTCCTCTACAAATCCTTCCAGGCTAAGCATCTTTTTTTTTATTATTTTTTGGTGAGTAAGCAAAATTGAATAAACCAGGCTTTTCCCATCTTTCAGCCTTCAAAAGCTGTTTCAATTGCCAAAACCAGTGAGAGGCAATGAAATTGTTATGCCTGGAAGAAACAGTCATCACAAAGACCATGAAAAGAATATATATATATTTATATATCTAAGAAATAATCACTGCTTGTCTAGATGTACTGGAGCTTCAAGAGGGAGAAAGAGGATGTGTGTTACAGCAGATCAGCCATTGACCCTGTCTTTGCCACAAGCAGTTCATGTAATTAAGTTTTAATGATGCATTCACCTTTATTCAACCAGGAGGAGAATGTGCTGCTCTGGACATTTCTATTAGCTGGGCAGCAATTTAAAAGCAACATGTTGCCTTTGTGTGCCACCATTCCCACACCTCTCCTTTTCCTTCTGCTTCAGCACAAGGAAGAAGGATAAAGTGGGAGGAGATAATCGTGTCTTGGGAGAAAGATTGTGGGTGTAGGAGGCACCTCTTGCCCACCTGAACTACACCTGAGCTCGTTCCTGTAATATTAATTTCTCTTAATAGATTCAGGAGAGGCCAAGATGAAAATCCTCTTTTCCTAAAGCAGGAACAAGGAAGAGGACACACTTTTGGGGAGAGCTGTGCCTCTGCAGTGACTACAGAGACCTGCACAGGGTTTTGCTCAGCTGTTGACATCTAAACATCCAGTGCTGGATGAGATGAAGTTGCTGGGTGAGATGAAGTTGCTGGGACAGAAGACAGTTGTTGAGGGTCCCTCTGAAACTGGAAACTCCCTCTGGAACCCCTCCACTGGCACAAGGGTGATGCCTGGCACATCACAAGGCCTGGCATCTCCTGTAAATGCTGTGAAAGGCCATGGCACAGCTGTCAGATCATGATATAACCACAATAAACCTCAATAAATAAGTTGGGGCATGTGGTTTGTACCTCGCGTGTCTTTATTTCATCCGAAATGGAGATTACTGCTGGTTTTCCCATCTCAGTATCTTGTGGGGGAAATCTGAAGCGTGTGTTCAACTCCTCTGGTTTCCTGACCATCCTGTCCTGGGTGAGCTGTGCTCAGAAATCCTGCCCATGACACTCTGAAATCCACCTTATCCTCAATATTAATGGGAAACACTCACCAAATTAAAAATTGAAAGGGTGTGATTCTGTTCTGGGTACCAGAGAGGGGGGAATTAGGAGCACATCCTATGAAGCAGGTCACTGGCTGTTGGATCAGGACTTTGCCAAGAACAAGACCCGGAAAATTGCTCCCAGATAAATATGTGTATGAAGATAATATCCTCAAGATGTAGTTCCACATACCTGTGATAAACCTTGATGGTCCCTCTAGGGAGGGGGAAATTGTATAACATTTATGGCATAAATGCTTTATACACTTGGAGTAGCTTTTTGTTGACTTCCAGAGAGCGAAACACCACAAAGAACTGCTAAAAAGGAGAGGTCTGTGACCTTTTAAATTCATTCAGAGAGGCTGCTTCATTCATAGGGACATATGAAAGAAAAAACAACAAAGAGCAAGGTGTGACATGATAGAAAAACAGAGCGTGGACAGAACTTGTGATCACTTAATTGTGGTTGTATTTATTAAACCCCATTTGATGAGGTGTAATTTAGAGAGAGAAGCAGAATATTCCTCTGACCAGATGGAGATGTTTGCAGCATCTCACAGGCTGTTGGTGTGACAATTCCTGTGGGGCTGTTGCCTGGATCTCCTCACCGTGAGCAGAGAGCAAAAGGAGCTTGAAGAGCAGAGTTCATGTCACAGAAGGGTGGATTGTAAATGTGCCTTGGCTGGTTTGCACCTTCATGATGGGTCTGTAAGGGGAGCTCAGTGTGACCAGTTCAGCTGTAAATGCCACCACTGATTATTTCCAAAGTCAATTATGATTAATCCCAACTTTTTAAATTTATCCAAAGCCAAATAGCAAAAATATCAGAGCAGTGAGGTGTGTAAATGCCTTCTTTAATCCTCAGCAATCAGACCCTTCTTCTTCAAATTCAAATCTAAATCCCTTTTAATAATTAAACACAGATATTAAATCTTCTTTCCAAGCCAGTCCTTGTGCCCTTATATCACTGTGGCTGCTGTTCTTGATGGGCTCGGATGATTTGTGCTCCAGGTGAACAGCCAAACACCACGAGGAGCTCTGTTTGCCTGCAATTCTATTAAACACCACATTTAATAGTTGTCTGGGGGAAGCTCAGCGAGATGAGGGAGCAATGGACTGACTGTTAATCAATAAACTGTAACTTCTGCAATCACCATGTGAAATCCTGTAAAGAGTATGTTCAAATCCTTCTTTGCACTGAGTTCCCCTTTCCCCTTCCCTTCAGCCAGCCTTCTGGATGACAGACTGCTGTGGACTTCCTGCTGGTTGTGTAGGACTGCAGGGACCTTGTTCTAACTGGGGGGACTCTGGAGTTCTTCTCTGTTTATAAATGAAATAAGTCATTTCTCTGCTGCTCTGCTCTGGCTGTGGTACCTGAGCCAGCTAGAAAAGAGTTTTGGAATTCAACCCCCTCCTGGCCTTGCCTTTGATGTTCAGGATGAAGCCCATCTCCAGCCCTTCCCAAACCAGCTGGCACAGGAATCCCAGTCACTGCAGCTGCAATGTGCCCCTGTGCCAGCTGTGAGAGGGCAAACCCAGCGTTCAGGATGGAATATCCTTCACTGGAAGTGATCTACAGGAAGCACTGGATGCATGGCATGGAAATGAAACATGGAGACGAAAGGTGGCAATTCCATCAGCCTTCCCATTCCCCCTGGTAACATCTAAAACTTCCAGCTCCTAAGAGAGGGAGATTAGCCATTATACTCCAGTTAAAACACTCCTTTAAAGAATCATGGAAACTATAAAACAAAACAACGTTGTGTACCTATAGTGACATGCAATTAAAATGCACACACAACCACTGTGATTTTTTTTGAACTGACTATAAATTGTCTCTCAGTTCCCCCAATTCCAAACTCTTATTTTGTGTTAAAGGAACACCTCCAGCTCCCAAGGGATTGAATTTTATCTTGCCGTGCCTCAGCTGCTACAGAGCCAACACACACTTCACTCTGCAAAGTTTGCCCAAGTCATAAGTGCTGTTGTAGAAAACCAACACAACAAAGAGGTCCTCTGCTGAGCTATTGGGAAATGATGAAGTCACCCAGCCACAGTCTATGGAGTTCTCCAACATTTCAAAGACATTAGGAGCACTTTGACACCCAGAGTGCAGCTGGAGGAAAGTTAGCCCATGAAACACTCCCCGTGAGAAGTAGAAATGTCTGTGACAGAACTGTGGGAGGAAAAGCCCAAGAAGATGAACAGCTGAAATGCCTCTTTTAAACCCAATTTAGAGCACTAAATGTATAGTGATTGGAGAATGCAGAAAACAGCCTGGCAAAATGTTCAGTTTCCAAAGAAATCCATCTGAAAATAGCAGGGACAATAGGATGGTCTGTGCCAGCAAAGACAGATATTTATTTCCTCATCTTATTCATTTATATGTTTTATATTTTTATATCATTTTTATATATATTTATATTTATTTCTTTGCATGTTAGGGGCAAGCATGCTGTGCAGGTAATACACAGAGAGAGGACACAAAAATGGGCCTCTGCCATGACATTGGAGGTAGGACTTAGCTCAGAAGAACAGGCACATCCCCTTGTTCCCACCTGCTTGAACAGCTTGAAGAAGTCTGAGTTTTTACCATATGAAAAAAAAAACACTTCCTTTTGTTGGCTCGTGTTTCTGCAAAGGTCTCCTGGGTAACTGCTGGATGTCCACTTTGGATTCTCAAGCAGTTTCCCTGAGGTCTCCAAACCTCTGTATCCACCTGTGTAACTCTTGGAGGTGGAGACTCTTTGGATCCCTTAATTTTGCTCTCCTTTCACACTTAATTTAGGAGAATAACCCTCCCTGGCTCTCTCCCCCCAGCCAGCAGTTCAGGTTTTGAGAACTTTCTGGAGATGCTCATCTCTCATCCCAGACTACAGAAAACACCTCCAAATTGCTGGTGTTTCATCCAGCACCTCCTGCAGTGCTGATCCCCACCCAAAAGGTTTAAATAAGCACCATTAAATTAAATCATTCCTACCCACAAACTGCTGTCTGACTCTCTGCAAAGGCATGTGAATTTATTGTCATGATAACGGCAAACTCTGTGCAGTATATAATATATCTTTGTTACTCATATCTTCAAAATATTGGCTGGCATACACAGTTTAGTAGTTATAGCAACGCTGATAAATTTGAAAATAATGGCTCTTATTTGGTTCGTACAAAAAGGTCAAGGACTGAAGACTTGAAGCACAAACAGGAAGAGCCAATTTTGAGGATTAACTGCTGGAGCTGGTGGTGTGAACATTCCCCATCCTGATAACACTCATCCCTGGACACAAGGGAGCAATTAGCAAAAAAATACTTCTCTGGAGCAGCATGAAACTTCCATTTTCTACACAATGTCCAATTTCCTCTTATTTTTCTCTCAACTTTCGAACGATACAATTTTTTCCCCCTAAAACCGGCATAATGACCTTAAAACTCTCCCAGAACTGGGCTAACAGACTGCAGAATGACTGCACACAAGGACAAATATTGACAGAGAACATGCCCACAGAAACTTGCTCTGCCCCATTCTGGGCCTCCACCCCAACAGTTTTTACCAACACATGTGGCAGGCTTTTTATCAGGGAAATAAATACCCTAATATTGCCTCATGCTGAGCAAACAGTGACTGAAAGCCCAGGAAAACATATCTGGCTGGTTCAGTTTGGACACGACGGGGCTGGGATGGAGTCTGTCCTACCTGTATCTCACCTGGACTTAAATCCAGAGAGCTGAGGAGGAGTTGGGGCAGGGTCTAAAGCAAAAAAAAACTAAGAAAGGCTGTGTTTTTCCTACTTAAATCAGCAACAATTTGCCCCCAAAAGTATTTGTCTGGAGTGCTCGGTAGGAGCTGAAGGGTCTGAGTTTCAGGAGAGCACAGGACAAAGGGACAAAGCCCCGGGACAGATAAACCAAGAGAAACAAGGTAGTGGCACTTGGCAAACAAGTGTGGGATGGGAATGCACCCAGAGCTCCACCTGGACTCGGGCCCAGGGGAAAGGTTTGCAGAAGGAATTAACTCTTGAGAGCAAGAATGGGAGAAATTCACACTAACATGGGCAACACAAAGAGTTTCCATATGACATTCCACAGGAAATCAGAATCCCAGGGTGGTTTGGGTGGGAGGGGACATTAAAGGCCATCCAGTTCCAAGGTGAGAAGGGAGAGCTTCCACTAGAGGGAAGGTTCTGATAAATGGGCAAGGTCAGCACCTTCTCCAGACATGTTGGGCAAGAAGCACACACCACGATGGACTTCACAGAACATTTTGGCACTGTGTGTAGGTGCTCTGAAAATCTGGAGGTCCTCATTCCTGCAGTGGGAGACCAGAGGTGAAGGTGTGCTCAGCTGCTTTCTGGGGAGGGTGCAATCAGTGCAGCTGAGATTTGCAGAATTATTTTTTTTAGTGTAGATCACAGGCTCTGTAGGGAAGGTCTCCTCTCCATGTCTCACTGCCCCTGAATGTTCCTCTTAGGGTCAATCTGAGCAGAGCTGGGCAGCAGCTCCAAGAGCTCCTGCTGCCTTCCCAGCAGGACACACTTTGTCTCACCACGTTTCCAGCTGGCAAATCCCTGGCACACCAGGCTTTTCCCTCTGCCCCCAAGCACACACAGGCTGGATCATGTGAGGGGTGCAGGGACCTGGGGTGCCAGACAGTGTGGCAGGTGACACGTGGTACTCTGAGCCCTCCTTTCCCAGCCTCAGGAAGTTCTGGAATGCTGCTTTCCATGGGATTGCTGTTATCTGCTGTGCTTGGCCCTTTCAAGCACCGTGTGAATGCAGCACAGTCGTGTGACAGAGTGTTGAACCAAGAAGACCACTGAAGTCCTCTAGGCTAATTTTCTGCTTGGCATTAGTAATTTGTGTTTTCTAAATTAACTCCTGTTCAATTAGTACTTATTTATGAGGAAAAAAGAGGGAAAAAAAAACCCAACCAAAAAAACCAAAACCAACCAACCAAACAAACAAAAAAACACAAACAAAAAAAAACCACAAAAAACACAAAAAAACAAACAACAAAAANAACCAAAAAACCCCCACAAAACAAAAAAACTCCCCCCCAAAAAACCAACCAACCAACAAACAAACAAACAAAAAACAAAAACAAAAACTAGTGGGGGAAAAAAAAGCCCAGGAGTCAAACTTGTTTGGTATTCCTGAAGTCCCTCACAGCCCAAAATGAGTTGTTGCAGCTGGTATCCAGATCCACATTGACCAAAAAAGACAACTTCATCCAGAAAGATGGCCTTCAAAAGGCAATGGTAGAACAAATTTCTGTGCTGTTGCTGCTGCTTTAACCCCGACATCCTTGTCAGTTAGAGAAATATGTGATTAAATGTCAGGTATTTGGTTCAATACAGTTGTCACACACCCAAAGGCATCCAGACTCAGTCCCTGCAGAGGCAGCTTGAGCTTGTTGCATGATTTGCCTCCTCCTAGAGCTGAGCTGTGGTGGGGGAAGCAAAGCTCCAAAACTGTCTGCATTGCCTTGACTGTAACAGCAAGGCAGGTGGACAAATTCAGAGGTACATTCCTATACTTCCTGCACCTATGGATGGATTCATTACCTTAAAATAGGCACCTTGTTCCACCAGACATTACCTGTCTACCCCTCTGGGACACCCAACTGCTTGCCAGAAGGTTCCAGGTCTCTGGTGGGTTCTGTCTCCTGCCTGTCAACCCTCTGTAGATGCTGGTTTTGTCCAAGGAGAAGTTCAGTAGCACTGAGATACCTGTTACTGACAACAGGATAACAACCTTACACTGAGTTGAGATGAATTCTGTGACAGGTCCAGAATATTTTGGTGGGATTTTCCTGACACAAAACCAGAGGCATAGGTCAAAATAGTTTGCACCTCTTTGAGTGGCCCTCTATGTCCCCAAGCTATTGAGGAGTATCTATTTTTGGAGGCTTCAGGTCCAACTACCCCACTTCAGTTTCCACAGTGAAGTCTCCTGTCTCCATTACAAGTTGCTCCTCACCATGATGTTGACCATGACTTTCTGTAAGCCTTGGAAGAATCAGGCTTGTCCATTCTGCCCCACCACTGCTGGCCTAAAAGATCTGTGATCAAAGTCCCAAGGCACAGGAGAAGTGGGATTTGCATCCCTGGCTTATGAACACAAAGAGGGTCTGACTGACTTTGGTGCAGCAACAATTTATGTTTTCTGAAGATCCACTCACCCTGCAGGAGAGGCATCGAGTGGTGTCCCTTCAAATGAGACATGAAATAACTTTATTTCTCTTCTGTGAAGGGGAGAGAGCTCTGAGTGCTCCCTGCTACTCACCCAATGACATTCAACCTCAGTGTCAGGAAGCATCAAAGCCTTTCCAAGCTGCTAAGGAAGGGAGAGAATGACCTCAGAACATGCAATGCTCTCCCACATCTAACCAGGTTCCTGCTGAGGTCAAATCCACAGTAAGTTCTGGGTTTGGGGGTGTGGGGTTTGAGGTTTTCCTTTTTTAATGCAGAATATGCATCTTGCTTAGGGTTGAGACTTCTCAGACACAGTAATTTGTACATGAACACTTAAGGATCCTGTGATTTTGAATGTGACTTTCATAGGCTATTTTTTCCTTTAGCTTCTCCAAGTAACTCCTGGTGAGGAGTGGTGTTGGGAGCAGAAGGAATTCTCTGTTGAAGGAATATGAATCTACATCTCCCTCCCAACAGCAGCATTGATTTCCCACTTGCAGGTATGGAACCTGCAGAAGGATGTGCAAGTGGAAGGGGTAACTTCCTGCACTTTCCCTGCCCTCTTTGCTGCAGGAGAACATTCTGGGTTGCTGCAGGAGTGAGAAGTGGTGCTGGAGATCCTGCTGGTGCCTCCCACAGCAGCATCTTGGCTCACTCCTTGCACAGGGCAAGCAGCCTCTGTCAGGCCCCTTGGGGATATTATATCCCTTGGATGAGGAATATAAAATCTCTTCAAAGAGGTCTTCTGATGGCTCTGTACAAGGCTGAGCCTTGAATCATGTTTTATTATTATTATAGTAATACTTCATCATTAATATTTTATTATACAACACACACTGTAAGAACCCTGAGTATTTCTGACATACAGGTACTTCCAGCTCATCTGTGATTCTTTACACCTTCCACTTCCCAGTTTCCTGGGCTGTTGAGATCTATTATCTGCATCAGAATGGTGTAAAAAAAAATTATTCCTGCCTTTCATAATCCCACTGAAAGGCGAGGAACTAATGACTCAACTGGCTGACCACGCAAGTGGGAGCCAGGTTTGAATCACTGGCTTATGGCAAAGGCTGTTTCAGTCAACAAAGTGGATCTTTGCTCCTTTAAAGTGGGGCAGTGGGCAGAGGTGGAGGGGGAGAACAGGAGCTGTCTCACCCCATGGGTGTTGCCACTGGCCTTCCAAACAAACGCTGCTGAGGAGGAGTTCTGACCTTCTGCTCTGCTCTTTTGTCTCTCACATAACATCCCTTAAGGCCTCACTTACGTCTGTTCATTTGTCTCATCTTGACAGATGGTCTGATACAGCCCTTAATTCTGAACAGCTAAGGAGCAATAAATATTTTTCCATGTCTCCTCTTTCTTTTTTTTTTAAATATATATTTATTTTACAGTGCCTCAGAGTGCCAGAAGAATTGCTGCAAAATTGGTTTTAATGGTACCACTGAAGTCCCATGAATTAAAGTCAATTGAAGGAGATTGTCTGTGATATTTTATTATGATATTAAGGAGTCTCTCCCAGGTTAAAACTGTTTCACTCCTGTGTTCCTCCTGCATTTTCATTCTATTCTGGCTCTGTTGCAGCTTAACAAGATGTTTCTATCTGCCGTTTGATTCTTCCAAGATCCTCCCCTTTACATTCTGACATATAAATGCAAATGCACTTTCTGGTGGGATTTGAATAACATTTAGTTCAAATTTTAGGATTAGGGTTTTAAAAGCTTAAACACCAGCTAGAAATGGTTGCTCATTATCCTCCAAGTTCACCCCTTCTGCTTCTGTAAGGACCACACCATCACACTGACCAACCTCCTGCAGCCCAGAGCTGTCAGTCTGGTTCTGGGCTGGACATTTCACAGCAGCACAGAACTTGCTGAGCTGCAAGGGACCCACATGGACCATCCAGTCCAACCCTCAGCCCTACACAGGACCGTCCCCAAGAGTCACACCCTGTGCCCCAGAGGATCATCCAAACCCTCCTGGAGCTCTGGCAACCTCGGGGCTGTGCCCACTGCCCTGGGCAGCCTGGTCAGTGCCCACCACCCTCTGGAGGAAGGACCTTTCCCTGGTTTCCCACCTGACCCTGTCCTGACACAACTCCAACCATTCCCTGAGTGCTGTCCCTGGTCCCCACAGAGAAGAGCTCAATGCCTGCCCCAAACCACCCAACTTTCTGGGGTTTTGCAACCAGAGTGGATTTAAGCCACAAATTTCCTGGCAGGGATCTTCTTAAACATACTTAAAATGGGCTTGTGTAGGAGGGGAAGGGACTTTTTACTCAGGCAGATCATGAGAGGACAAGGGGGGAAGTTTTTAAACTAAGATAGGAGAGATTTTGGTCAGATGTTAGAAAGAAATTCTTCCCTGGTAGGGTGGGCAGGCCCTGACACAGGGTGCCCAGAGAAGCTGTGGCTGCCCCATCCCTGCAAGTGTCCAAGGCCAGGTTGGACAGGGCTTGGAGCAACCTGAGCTGGTGGAAGGTGTCCCTGCCCGTGGCAAGGGGGTGGAATGGAACATTCTTTAAGGTTCCTTCCAACTCAACCCACTCTGTGGTTTTACAATCACTGTCCCTGATTTTTTCCTAGGTGCTGCATTTCTACAACACAGTTCCCCTTGGGCTGCTCTGGGACTTTGGCAACAACAGTTTAAAACCCCTCAAAATGTGCTACAACCTTTGTGGATTCTGCCGAAATGAGAAGGAGTCCACTACTGATTGCACCCAACGGGGTGAGCCCTCAAGCATCACAATAGGTAGAACTCTTCTCTGGTACCAGAACACGCTGCCCTGCCTATTAATGTAGTTAAAAACACTTGCCAGAGTTGGTTCATTGCCTTGATCCATAATAGGAAAGCAGTGGAATCAATACCTGTGACATATTTTCCATTAGCACAGTAAGGTCAGAGCGATTGTTCATGAATTCCTACGCTGCCAGGCTGCTGCAACAGCACAACGTGTTGAAGAAACACAAGAGGGTTTCAACTCAGAGGAATCATCTCATCAAGAGGGCAAAAGCTACTGGTTACAAAGGAGCTGAAGAGGAAAACAGCCAGTGGAACCCCAACTTCGGGTGGTGGGCCACAGAAATGCCACTCCCTGTTTATGTCGCTCGTGTTTTGTTTCAGTGTCTGCATCATATTTGAATGCTCCCGAAGCCAAGATGGTTTGGCTTGACAAAACTTAATTACCCATCAACTCCTTTCCTTTTTTATGGTGGAAGGAAGAAAAGCAACAATTTTTAGGCTGTGGGGAATAATTCCTACCAATTTACTTGCTCTCAGGATCTCTCAGGGCAGTTTTCTTTCTCAGTGTCTTGTCAAGAGGGGCCCAGAACTGACGCCAGGGTTTGAGGTGTGGCCTCAGCAGTGCCCAGCCCAGGGGGACAATCCCTGTCCTAGACCTGTGGCCACACTATTGCTGACACAGCCCAGGATGCCACTGGCCTTCTTGGCCACCTGGGCACCCCTGGGCTCATGTACAACTCCAGGTCCTTTCCCACTGGGCAGCTTTCCAGGCACTTATCCCAAAGCCTGTTGTTGTGATCCAGGTGTAGCACCTGCCACTTGGCCTTGTTGAACCTCATAAAATTAGGCTCAGTCCATCATTCCAGCCTCTCCAGATCCCTCTGCAGAGCCTTCTCAGCCTCCACCAGCTCATCACTCTCACCCACCCTGGTGCTGTCCTTAAATTTACTGAGTCCAGATCATCCATAAAGATATTAAACAGAAGCAACCCCGACACTGATCCCTGGGGAACACCACTTGTGCCCAGGGATCAACCATTCCCCACCCCTCTTTGGGGCTGGTTATCCATTCCAACCACCAAGCATGTCCCCTTGGATTATTGGGCTTCATTCTTTTCCCCATCTATTTTCCAACTCAGTGAGCTGAGTACCTGGAGAACAAACAGCCTTATTGTGGCATTAAAGGCTGAGGCAATGAAGGCATTAAGTGTCTCTGCCTTTTCCTCATCCTTTGTCACTTCGATTCCCACCACATCCAATAAGGGATGGAGATCCTTCTTAGCCCTCCTTTTGTTGCTGATGTATTTATAGAAACATTTTTGGTAGCCACATTAAGTTCTATCTGGGCCCTGGCCCTTCCAATTTTCACCCTGCACAGCCTCATGACATCCTTGCATTCCTCCCAAGTTACCTTTGCTTTGTCCAAAGGTCATAAAATATCTCTCTTTTTTTTTTTTTTTCCCTGAGTTCCACCCAAAACTTTCTGTTCAGCCAGGCTGGTTGTCTTATTTTTATTCCTTTTTATATTTTTCCTGCCTTTTCCTTGCTTTGAATCTTGTGAGTCACAGGCACTGACCTTGCTTTTGTGCTTTTTCTCCTGCTCTCTGCTGGGACCACTGGAAAGATACTGGGCACAATTTATCCACAGAACTTTCTCTTTTCCATTGGCCACTCCAGCAGCTGTGCAGGGTCACAAAATCACAGAAATGAACCTTTACTTTCCTCAAAGACAACACAGATTCAGGAGGTCTGTAGTTAAAGCATATTTTTGTGTGTTTGGGATGAGTTTCTTGAGGGTCCCACATGGAGATTGAGGACGGGGGAATCTCAGCCAGACTGAACGAGAGTGTTCGGAGCTGAGAAGGGAAAAGCAGCTCTCTCTTCTTTCTAGGTATAATGAAATACCCTGCTGTGATTGCCAGGTCTTTTATCTTTTATCTTGGCCTAGTTCTTAAAGATATGAGGTTTTCACAGGACATGAATCTGAATTCGTGACGATGCCCAAAAGACAACAGGGGGAAGAATGAGGTGAGTATAATAAAGGACAGTGTAAATAAAGGTGAATATAAAGCTATTTATATGGCTAATTCTTGGTGAGGGGTAGAAGGGGCTCACTTCCCAGTAGAAGTGGTGGTTCATGTTACTGGGAATAGCAGGTTACTGGGAATAGCACCTTGCTGAGACATTCCTGTCCAGCCCTCCTGTGCAGATGTCCTAGGCTTGTATTGCAGGTCAGAACCCTGCCAGGTACAGTTTTATTAGACTTTTATGAGGTTTGATATCGTGGCTTACCTTGTAAAGCAGAATATCTGCTGCTTTTTAATGGAAGTGACATCGTTTGCAGGGATATTCAGGCACACCCAGCCCAGCACTACGTTCTAACACCTCTAAATCATGTTCTGCCTCCTTAAAATTGTGCATATAATGAAGAATGAACACAAACCATCCCTCTGGGCAAGAAAGCAAAACATCTCCCTCTGAAAGACTCCAGAGTAGATGGCTTGAATTGCTGTTTGGTTTTTTCTTGCTCTTACCTGCTTGTCCTGATTTTGGAAAGGAATTGAGGAAAAATCAAGCAGAATCAACAGAGTAAATAAATAATGCCTTGTCTTTATATAGCTTTTTCTATACAACAGTTCCACAGAGCTTTTGTGATGGTGCTATTTCAGGCAATTCTTCTGCCTCTTATGTAACAGAGCTGTCCTACTGCTGACTTTGGAACTGATTGCTTTTGGCCTCCAAAGGCTCCCAGTGCACAGCCCAGATCCTCAGCTGCTTCTCCCCCCGGGGGCTGCATTGGGGTTGGGGGGCTCTGGTTTTAAAAGTGCAAAGGGCAAAGCCAAGTGCTGCTTCTTCCAGGGGAGTTTGAAGCTGAAAGATGCATCTTGAGAACAGAAAGATGTTGGAATGATTGACTTCTCCCCCCTCCCTACAGTTTCCTGACCACACCAGCAATTACAGCTGTGTGAAAGATCCTCTGCAAAGTGAAGGAGGAGAAACTCAATCCAGAGTTTTGTGCACATTTAAATTGCCATTTCTTATTTAGAGGGTTGTGTTGACGGCACAAGTGACTGAAAGTGGTCGTCCAACACATCAAGTCATCCCAGCCAAACTTTATTGTAGAAGGAGAGGAGCAGGCACCTCTAAAATATAACTTACATTACACAAAAAGGGGCATCCAAAAGAGGTAGAGGGAAAAGCCCTCAGGAGATGACTTACTCTGTGCCTATTGCATCTGGACAGTGACACATTCCAAAGCTTCATTCCACAGAAAACAGCTCACCCTCTGAATAAAAGTGACAAGGTTGAGACACAAAGACATTTCTCAACTGAAGTCTGATCCAAAAGGAGGCATTTGCCTCTTTCTTGTTTGTGAAAGTGTTCAGATCAACCTGATTATTTTTATTTGATAATTTTATTGTTGCACTTCAGCTTCTTTTTTTATTTTTTTTAATTTTTTTTTAAATAAAAAAGCTCAGTTTAGGTCTTAATATAACACAAACCATAAGCCATCCAGAAATCTGGAAAGTGAGAGGTTTTCTTTTGCTGCTTTACATTGTCACATTACAAGGTGTGCTTTATTTTTTTTTTTTACTTGCCTCAGGAAAGAACACATTGTTCACCTGAAACCAAGATAGCTTGTGCCTGATTATACCAAGCTATTTAAAAGGTAGTTCTTATTATACTGCAAAATATTGCATGCATTTATTCATTTTTTTATTCTTATTTTTCCAAGCTCAGGTAATCTACTGTATTTGTTGATGTGCTGTAAATCATTCTGTTCTGCATTCAATTACATTAAAAAACCCCCAAAACAAACATATTGGGTGACAACAAACAAGTGCCCATTTAACTCAAGGTCATTTTTACTGGTGTTCTTCTCAAACTCTATATTGCAAATACATCATTACAAAATAAATTTATCCTAAAAATTAAAGATCTCTGCACGATCATTTCAAGAAATAATTCAAGTTTAGTTGTTTGGTTTGGATTTTTTTTTGTTTTATTTTTTGTTTGTTTGTTTGATTGTTTGTTTGTGGTTTTGTTTAACTTAAAAGCCCTTGAGGGACCATTTTTTTTACCATAAAGTCTGAACACTTGGTCTGAAATGAAGTGCTTTGGGTAAGAAATTGTGGGGTGAGCACAATAAGCCTCCTCTTTGCCATGAAAACAAGTGCACCTGAGGTACAAAGCACAACAACATTTGTGAGCTGGCACAGAGTAATTAGGACATCAATTCCAAGTGCCATGAGTGATGGAGGCACAACCAGCAGCATCTGGGAAAGAGGAGTCTGAGCACATGGACAGAGGGGAAATGAAGCTATTTATTTGTTTTACTAATGCCAAAGCAGGTTGAAGTTTCAGGGTCAGACTCCAGGGCTAAGCTTGAGCAAAGCCAAGAGACACTCAGTGCGGACGATGCCCTCTCCCTCCTCCTGGGGTGGCTCTGTCCTGCAGACCGCTCAACCCCAGGCCACATCCAACCATCATCTAAGGAGTATCCCAGTCCTGGAGCTTTTCCCATCAGACAGGAGGGGTGACCACACTTATTTGAGGGAAAGGACTGAATCCAGTCAACTACATGTGAGCCATAGTATGTTATTTATTTTAAAGACCAGATGAAGGTCTCTGACCTATTTGATTATTCCCTTCTGTCCTTACAGTCTCGGGATCCTTCCATCACATCCACCTGTGAGTGATTTGGCTCAAACCTCCCCAAATTTTAGTTGCTTTCCCTCTAAATGTATTAACTTCAATTCAAGCTGGAGCTGGGGGGCTTGGCATTTATAACTTTGCAGGTGTTCTGTGTATCTGTTACCTGCTCAGGAAGCCTGTCCCTGCTGTGACACAAGGACCACATCCCTGGCTGTCAGGGTCCAGTTAGGGGAAGAGGAATTGTATTTGCTCACACACTTTGGAGTTTTGACAAACTTTTACTGCTGTGGAAGAAGTCCAAAAATTCAGCTGGCCTGAACTGCTGGCCATGGACCACATGGGTCTAATTCTTTTGGTACACCTCATGGGCATGGAGCTACAGGGCAACACTGAATTTTTGGGGAAGGCTTTATCAGTTCCTTGCAGCCAGGATTCATACTTCCCCTCTCTGCCTTCCTTTGCTGCATGGAAAAGTCCATTTCCTTTCCTTCTCTGGGTAAAGAAGATAAAGTGACTGAGAACTGGGCAGTGTTTGTTGGGGCTCCCAAAAAGCCTGGAGAGAGGCTGATAAACAGGGAGAAATACATGGACTTGATTGCTTCTCTGGTCTGTTAGTCACAGCTTTAATGAGGAGGATGCAGTTACCTGGGAACAGCCACAGCTCAGGCTGAAAGAGGAAAAACTGAAGTCAGATACTGGGGAGAAATCCTTCCCTGGGAGGGTGGGGAGACTCTGGCATGGGCTGTCTGGGCAAGCTGTGGCTTCCCCATCCCTGCAAGTGTCCGAGGTCAGGTTGGACGGGGCTTGGAGCGACATGGGCTGGTGGAAGGCGTCCCTGCCCATGGCAGGAGGTGGAACTGGATGATCTTGAAGGTCCCTTCCAACCCCAACCATTCCATGATTCTGTGGTTCTTTACCCCGACCTTGCATTTAAGAGTGTTGACATCACCCTCGGTGTAGCACGTTCACACCCTGAGTTGTAGCTGCTCCATCCCTTTCCCCATCACTCCTCTTTTCCTTTCCAGATCCATTTAACTCCATGACTTGGAATTGTGTGTGGGAAAAGAGAGGGAGAAAAAGGAGAAAAGGTGAGAATGGAGTCGGGGAAAGGCTGTGAGGTGAGGGGGTGCAGGTTGTGTGCTTTGAATGCAAGACAAAAGGTGAGAGAAAGGAGTTTGAATGAAACCAAACCCACCACCACAGTGGTGTTGGACCAGCTCTGGATCATCAGGCCAGAGGGTAAGAAGTGATGCTGCAATGTCTTATTGGAAGTTCTCTGCAAGGGCTGTGAGAGCTGAGGAAATGAAAAAGCATGAAGACCCAGAACAGCAGCGATGAGGGCCAACAAACCTCTCCATCTGGGCACGGTGGAGCTGTAGAACTGGATGGAAAGGAGGGATTTCTGAGGGGATGTCCTGGTTTTAGCAGCCAGGATAATTTTTTCACTGTATGGGTGTGTATTCTAAACCCTCTGTGTCATTTTTCTCATGAACTGCTCACCATGGACCATCGGCAGCAGCTGCCCAGGGCACACCCCACCCCTCAGGGCACACCTGACCCCTCAGGCTACAAGCTGAGGTGTTTAGGAACTTCTGTGAGATAAGGAAGTTCTCCTACCTCCACACCCACCTGAGGGGTCATGTCTGCTCAGGGGCCAGCAGGGGTGCCAAAAATATGCCCTGATTGACCTCACAGAGTAAATCACCCACTGTGAAAGTCTTCACCCAGGGGGAGGGACTGGGCGTTCCCATCTGAGCCCAAGTGGATATAAGCTTGGGGTTGTGGGACTGGGGGCTCTCTTCAGATCCAGAGGAGGACCAGAGCCTCGACCAGACTGAGACTGCCATCGGACTGCAACCATCATTTTCACCAGCAGGTTTCTTGTTTTCTTCTTACTTCGAACTCATGGGGGCCACGTGGTGCTCAGCACAGGGGTTGGTGAGCTCCATCCTGCTCGTGCCCCGCTGGGCTGGGCTGGACATCTGGTGGTTTTGTGGCACAAATGAATTTTCCTTCTGTCTCAGTGTATTTTGTGATCTTTTATTAAATTGTTATTCTGACTTGCAATCCCATTCTGAGTTGGATTCACTTCTCCTGCTGGTTTAACTCTAAACCAGCATAGGGGAGGAGGAGCAACTGGGTTTGACAAGCATCCCTCTGAGATGGCAGATGAATGGTTGATCTTCACAGAGTCCATGAGACAAAGCTGAGGACAAAGCCAGGGGGGCTTAGCCGAGGTTATATTTGACAGGGACAGTCATTCCAAACCACGGAGGAGCTCAGCTTGTCCCTCTTAGATGAGCTGTGAGTGGAGACAAACCCACACTCCCAGCAGCTGGAAAACCAGCGTGACTAAACCCCTGTGGGATTGCAAAGGTTATTCCAGTTAAACTACAGCACTCAAAGGTGAAACATGAACGCTCTAAAAAAAATGAGCCAGAAGAAATAAAACAAGACAATTCATATCTTGTGTTTTTTAAAAAACCCCTCCCATAGATTTGGGTGTTGTGAATGCCAAATCAGCCTCATAAAAGCATTTCCAGGAGGCTGATGATGGATTTCTCTGCTGTTCACATAGAAAAGCTGGAGCCCAGAGAAGCCAAACAATTCTGTAAGAAAGCACTGGCAGAAAAGAGAAAGCTGAGCTGAACTGTACCATTTCTTCCTTGTTCTCAAGAATGAACTGAGACTGTAAAATACTCCTGCTTTTATTTGCACATTGTGCATCCTGTCTGTCTAGAATATAATTCTTTTTTTTTTTTTTTTCCATTTTGGAAGGCACTGGAAATTGTTGGCATGTTTAATGATACTTTTTTTCAGACCATTTGAACACCTGCTTTTTCTCTCCCAGACTGTCATTTATTCCCCTTTCAATGAGCTCAATGACATGGTATGATACCAAATTCTATTTTGATGCATTAATTCCCTTTGAATCTTGGAGAAGGTCAAGGTGTTGATGGGAAACAATGTCAAACCACCAAGGATGGGCAATGGAGAACATTCCTGCTTTTGTTCCCCACATAAACTTGTGCATAATTGCTTTCCTTAGCTGGGAACAGAGGCTGAAAACTCTGCCAGGAGTCCAAGCTTCAAGGTAAATGTTCGTGTCAGAGCCCAAGGAAGGAAAACCCTTCTCATTTTAGAGCACCTTTTGTTTCAGAACGTCTCCCAGGTATCCATCAAGACTTCCTGGGATAATTTTATGGGTCAGGTATGTCAGTGCAAATTTCCCATCCTACTGCAAGTGGGGAGGAGCCACTAGAAGGGGAAGAACATATTCTGGGTCTTCTTTGTAGCTGCTGAAAAAGAGAAAAGGGAACAGAACAGTTCAATTATTTTCTTTTTATGCTGATGTGTGTGTACAGAGAGGTATTGGGTTAGACATGTACTAGGAAAAAAATTCTTGGAATCAGGATTAACACTTTTTATGTCATCCATTAGAAATAAAGTTGTTGGAGCTTCACTCAGATTTATTTAAAGCTTATTTCAGAGCCCCTTGGATTAGGAGATTAAATGTTGCTGAAATCAGATATGCCAATACTTGTTCACGTTCTTGCCTCTTCCTGCTCCCAGCAGTTACTCACACCCTGTGGCCAAAACTTTTTGCCCTTTCCAGTGCTGGTGCAGATTGTTTTATTCAGCTTGATGCCACTGGCATTAATGTCCTCTGTAGAGTGTCTTTCCCAACCAGATTCCCTTGGAGTGTGGAGAGTTGAACATGATTATACAAATACTGACCCCGATGGCTGTGCACGGACAGAGTAAACTACAAGTAGAGTGTAAAATGCAACTCAAGTCAATCAAAACCAGCCAGAAATTTGGATGACCTAAAGCCATTTGTGCAGTCTTTGAATTAACTGTACTTCCATATGCTGTGGGGGGAGCTCATTATCCAGAGATCTCCCATGTTTTTAAAAACACATTTAAGGAGAGCAGCCGAAAAGCCAAGAGGGCTCTAAAGCAGAAAGATTTCTTCCCACTGCAAAATTTAAAGCAAAACGAAGTGCAGGAAGGCTGGAAGAAATCTTTGGTGTTCAGGAATGTATAACACTATAGATTGTGTTATTACTCTGGCAACTGGAAGGAGAGTTCCAATAAAACTTTGCAAGTGAAGGCATTTTCTTGTTGTATTCCAGTTGTGGAACGATCTTATGAGATTTATATGCAAATGAGACTGGAAAAGCTGCCCTTTCTTTTTTCGTTTGGTTATTTTTTTCTTTCAAAATCATTTTCTAGCAAGCTTTAGCAGTGACACAGGTGCTGTTCAAAAAAGCTAAGAGGTAATTATCTGAGATTTGGAGAGTTGCTAATGATGCTCTGAGAGAACAAGGAGCGATTTGGGTGCTCTGCTAATGTGCGAAGTGATTTAGAAGGGGAGCAGTAATGAATGTTGTCACTTCTAAACAAAGCAAAGCACTCCTAAAGAACATTGATCTGTCCTTTCCCCTCCTCCCCGGAACTCAGATGGATGAAGACTGCAACATCAGCAAGTTCAGCTGAGTTGGGTTAACTCTGTGAGTAACAAACTCCTCAAAGAGCTTTCTATGATTCTACATAAACCAGACCTTTTTAATTTTGTTTCATAATATATTTCAAGTTTGACTCTCCCTCTGCCCCAAAGGCAAGTGCACGTCCAAATAAAGCAAAAGAAACTAGGAATTACCAATATTGATTTATAATATTTTTATCATCTTGCTCTGGGTGAAGCCTGGATGCTCATTTTGTTTTCTTCCTTCCTTTTATAAAGGCAAATTAGCAGGAGTTTATTACCACAAGCCTTTCAGTGTCAACCAAATTGTTCTGCTGTCACTTGTCTGTCACCTGTGGGTTCATGACCCCGTCGTCACCTTAATGTGACCAAAACCTGCTCAGAAACTTCTCACAGACTCACAGAATATCCTGTTATACTTCTCTCAGTGCTACCCCCAGTTTATTTCAATGTTTCTTTGCCATCCAAAGTAGTTGCAATAACGGGATGAACAGGGTTTTTTAGCAAGAGTGCTATTCTTGATTTAAAAAGGTAGAATAAATTCTGAGTCTTGCAACAATAAGCAATGNACACATGAGTGTGCAAAATCCATCTACTACTTTGCCTGTAATGAAAGGTCAAACTTAATGATGTTCTCACACTAATCTTTCATTTTTCAATTCAAAGCAGCCAAACTATACTGGACCAATATCCTATTCCCTACCTCTTGATGTCAGAGAGAAAAGAAGTTCTTCAGTTTCTGTCAAAATCAGGGGACATCCCAGAGGGACTTCACAAAGAAAAGGATTCAGGGAAGACTGTGAGGATAAAAGAACAAATATTCTGCCTGAAGTTTGCAGTTGGCTTTTATTTTTTCCCCTTAAATATTTCCCTCCCCTTCATCTCTGTAGGAGCAGGATGGTGATATCCAACTCTCTCTCACCACAGGACATTGGTTGGCACAGAAGATAAATCATTCCTAAGGAAGGGATAACATGCAAATGATTTAGAACATCACACCCTGTTCTTGGTCCTGTGCCATGGCCCAGTGTAAAGACTTAGGAAGTATTCCATAACCTAAGAACTCCAGAATGTTACCCAAATAAACAGCACAATGTTTTCAGGGAGAGCTGAAAGTCACCCAGAGAAAAAGCAAACAAAAGGCAGTCATTTCTCAAGCTGTCAAAAGGCACTTGACAGAATTAGCCAAAATTAGAGCCCAGATCTCCAGTTTCTGAGTAAGTGTGGCTTCAGTTCTCATTTTGCTTTCATAATTGGAACAAGATATGGGGAAATTGTCTGGTCTCCTTCGTGCCAGAAACAAATCAGTTCCCCTTCACAGTCCCTTAAAAAGGAGAGATTTAACCAAAGCTCCTGCTTTCTGTTTATTTACTGAGGCTCTGCAATCAGAACGAGGCCAATACAACCTCCTAAACACCAGGAATTCAGATGGAAAATGAACAGCTGCCTTTGGGCACAGACAACACTTCTGCTGCACACACCTAGTTATATTCCATCAGGTTAAAGCATCAGAGCTCTACCACTGCATGAGCAAATGTGGTTGGGACTGAAAGCAGTGCCACGAGGTGAGAGCTCCAAATTCTCAGCTGGCAGAGAGTCGGGACCACCTGAGATGACCTAATCTGGCTCAGGGTGCTCCCTGGAGGGGTCACAACAAGCCCAGACTGACAGAAGTGCTCAGGAATTCTTCTTCAGACACAGCTGGAAGAGGCATCAGACTTGATGAAGATTGATGGACGCAAAGGGAGTGGTGGAAACATGGAGTAGGTGTGGTGGGAAGTGGGTCAAAGCCAGGCACACAGAGTGACCATGAGCTCTGCAGGAACATGGATAAAAGAGGGGAGTTTTAACCAACTCTACCTCAGAAGGTCCTGGAATCACAGAATTGTAGAAGGGTTTGGGTTGGAAAGGACTGAAAAGATATTTTAGTTGCAACTAAAGATCACCTTCCACTAGACCAGGTTACTCAGACCCCACCTCCATATGATGCTCTCCATCTTAAAATCCAAATTTGCCAGGTCACATGGGAACAGTCTATATGGACACAACCTTTTCTTTATGGACACATCCTTTTCTTTATGGACACATCCCTCTCTTTATGGACACATCCATCTCTCAGCAGATCTATACATAATACTCAGGTTTTCAACCCTTTTCCCCTATGGCTTCCTTTTCATTTTCTTTCATCTCTGCATCCTCATTTCCCTCCCCTCAAAATCCTGAGGATAATGAATTATCTTTTAGGAACTCCTGTATTTTTTCCCTCTCTCTTCAATCCTAGTGACCTCCCAGCAAATTTCACTAAGCCTGTCTTATTTCCATACAAATCTATTTCCTCTGCATCCCACTCTCCCTCTTTGCTTTCCTGGGGTTCCCATCCCACAAACACCAAAAAGCTTCTCAAATCCTCATTGATATATTGAGCAGCACTATCCCACACCCTGAACCCATAATAACAAATCAATATTTTGACTTCCAAAAGCACAAAATAAACTTTCTGCCCAGGAGCTTTAATTAGAGGCTCGTTATGCTCCCCCTTTTTTTTCCCCCTGAAGTTCGTTTTGATTTATGACCCCAACGTTCACCACCCACAACGAAACAGCAACATCACACAGCAAGGATTTTGTGACTTCTCATACTCTTCACCATCTTTTTTTCCCTCCAAAAGAATCCAAGTTTCTCTTAGTTCACTTGTTGGGTTTTTTTCTTTGCATTCTTCATTTGCCTTCAAGGAAAGGAACAAATAATATCCTTGCTCTGGGAAGGCAATAACTTTTTGCAGGCAGCCTCTTGAGTATTCATATTTTTCAGAAAGTAAAAGAATTTTTCACATAGTTAATAAAGAAAGAAAATTAGAGGTCAAGAGCCAAGCATCCACTGATGTCCTAATATTCTATTTCTTTATTGCCTTTGTTTGCAGTGAGAGAATTAAATTGTAATAACTGGAGTTTTTAAATAAAATTTAATTATATTTTTGGTAGATGGAGGACTCCTGACACTCAAAGCTCTTGAGCAATCCCTCAAAAAACAAATGTTGAGAGGAGACCCTCTTCTCTTAAAGTAAACCAAAATCCTGGTGATTACTTCACCAGTCCAGAATTTCAGTGTGTATTTATCTCCAGAGTTGATGGTTCTCCTCAAGCCTTGACTTCGATGGATAGTCTTTCCTCTTGTCCATGTTTCCTCCACTCCACTGGAATTTCTGGAGCTGCTTTCACTGGTCACTTGTCTCCCCTCAAAATATGAAAAATCCAGTCCCAGAAGCTGCAGCAAAGGTTTTCCCTCTCCTCTTTCCCCCTCTTCAGCCTGTGTGCTGGTTTAGAGTTACACCAGCAGGAGAAATGAATCCAACTCAGGATGAGATTTCAAATCAGAATAACAATTTCATAAAAAGATCACAGTAAATACACTGAGACAGAAGGGAAATCCCTGTGACCCACAAAAGCAGCTGTGCAGCCCAGCCCAGGGGGCACGAGCAGGATGGAGCTCACTAACCCCTGTGCTGAGCACCACGTGGGTGTCCTGAGTGCAGAGTGAAGAGAGAGAAGGAACCTGCTGGAGAGGATGATGGTCAGCCTGGTCCAGAGTGGCAGTCACAGTCCTGGTGAGGTTCTGCTCCTCCTCTGGATCTGATGAGTTGTCCCAGTCCCAAAACCCAAAGTTTATTTCTGCTTAGGCTCAGATGGGAACGCCCAGTCCCTCCCCCAGGGTGGGGAGTTTCACAGTGGGTGATTTACTCTGTGAGGTCGATCAGGGCATATTTTTGGCATCCCTGCTGGCCCCTGAGCAGACAGGACCCCTCAGGTGGGTGTGAAGGTGCTGGTGGCTCCCCAGAGGGGAGTTCTCACACCTGAGTCATTGGTGTGAAGACAGGAACACTTCCTTATCCCCCAGGAGTTCCCAAACCCCACCCTGTGCCCTGAGGGGTGGGGTGTGCCCTGGGCAGCTGCTGCCAATGGGCCATGGTGGGCAGTTCATGGGACAATGACACAGAGGGTGTAGAACACACACCCACCCAGTGACAAACTGGGCCTGGCTCCCATAACCAGGACAGCCCGTGCTCTATCACAGCTGCTTTTAGTGCTTTTGAGGGATGGGGGGACGTCCCTGTGGCTGCTAAAAACAGAGATCCCTCCAGCAGGGATGGAATGAAACACCAAATAATCCCCTTTTGTCTGGATTTTAAAGGGCTTTGTACGTAACACCCTTAAGTCATGGTTGGGGTTTTACTTGGTGGAAAGAGAGATCTCTTGTGTTTGGAATTTCAATGAGCAAAATGATTTTCTGAGCAAGGAAAAAAAAAAAAAGAGACAATTTTAGATTTTAAACATGATAAAACTTCTGTACCGTTTTCATCCAGAATTATTGCAATGCTCCAGACATTATTTACATTAATGTAAGATTTAAAACAATATGCAATGTGTATGAAATGTATACAGTGCATAAGAATATATTTAAAATAGGACCACAAGGTGACAGTTGGAATGAAACATAAATATTTTGACACTGCAGGAACAGCTGATCCAAAATTATTGCCTTTCCCATTTGTTCCTTGACTTTCACTTTGAGTCCAGTCTCTGTAGCTCCATGTTTGGCTTCGAGTCACATTTTCCTCTTTTGATGAAAAGTGTTTTTCTGGATCATTTCCATGGGTGTCAGCACCTTCTTTTGATGGAAAAAAAAATCAAGATTTTCCATTAGCTGAGCATTTATTTATTCAGTTGTGTGTCTGATGGAAGTTCTGTGTGTCTGCAGGAAGTTCTGTTTGTCTGGCGGAAGTTCTACCTGGTCCCTGCTCCCACCTCAATGTTCTTTGGGGTCCTCCCACGGCCTCCATCCCCTCCCTGAGCAGATGGTCTGTCCAGCACATCACAACTTCTCAGACTAAGCAGAAAATGATGTATTCAGAGCCTTTTTTTTTATATTTCCTGAGATTCCATGAAGCCCAGTTTTGGGAGCAGTTGATCAGAACATTTCCATAACAAAGAAAGTGGCTAAGAATGTACCAGAAAGTGTTTCATGCCTGAAAATGGATTTCCTTGGCTTTTCAAGAAGTGCCCCTTCCTTTTCTGTGACTACTCAGGTACTTTAAAATGGCCAAGGCATATAATTTATCAGATGACTGAATGAAGGTGAAATCAATTCCATCCTTACAGCTCAGTTTCCAAGGATTCCCTCTGCTGCAGGGATGGTTGTGGGGTTTGTTTTACTGAAGGGGTGGGATTTTTACCCTTGGCTTTGCTTTTTGAGGTGGATTTTTAAGGATTCCTTTTTTTTTTTTTCCCCTAAGATGAAATACAATTTTTCTTTACTTATGTAGGCTCATCTTCTCCTGGAATGTAAAATATCATGAACCACTATGATGCCTCAAAAATGGTGTGATGGTTCTGACAGAGGGCCAGGTGGGGTTTGCAGAGAGGGTTCTTTATATCTTGACTTTCCAGCTTTGTGGTGGATTATTGAAGGTCTCAGCATGATTTATTTTACTGTTTCCTGTGGTGTTTCCTCTGCAGAGGGTATTGATTATGGGAGAGCAAAAAGTGACTGGCTTTCATCCTGTATCAAAGGGTGAAGGCCATTCTGCAGTGACAGGACAGGGAGAAAAGGGTACAAACTGAAAGAGGGGAAATTTAGGTTAGATTTTAGGAAGAAATTCCTCTCTGTGAGGGTGGGCAGGCCCCGGCACAGGGTGCCCAGAGAAGCTCTGGCTGCCCCATCCCTGGAAGTGTCCAAGGCCAAGGTTGGATAGGGCTTGGAGCAACTTGGGCTGGTGGAACGCATCGCTGCCCATGGCAGGGGGTGGAATGAGATGATCCTTAAGGTCCCTTCCAACCCCTTAACACTGTGTGACATCATTCAGTGGATGGAAAAAAACCCCTCATGTGACCTAAAGAACACTACCAACCAAGAAGACCCTGCCCATTTGAGCTTTATGAGTTCTTTTAGAACTTCCCATCATGACCCTATACATGTTTTGCCCTAAAATATCCCTCTTCTGATGCCCTGAGAGATGACAGTGGTTCTGTCCACAGCCAGGACCCTGCCCCTGAAGGATGAGACAGAAGATGAGGTGCCACCTCCTGCCTGAGGTGTCTGCAGGGGCCAGATTGGTCATCACCCCCTGAGCTGAATTACAGCACATCTGTGGATCAGCAGCGACTTCACTTGGGACAGTTTGAAAGGTCTTCCAAGAAATTCATCGGGAAGGGAGTTTGTTCCATCCCCCTGTGTTTGCTCGAGTGCAAATGGATCAAAAGTACCCCCAGCAGTTTGAATTTTTAATAATCCCACATAGGTCCGCGAAATCAGAACAGGAAGGTAAAGAGGTCGACTCTGGCAACAAGAATTTGTTCTCACTGGAACACCAATGCAATAATCTGCCTGGATAGTTTGTTGCATTTTAAGCTCTTCTTGGTCATTATGTTTTACTTTTGATTGCTTTATTGCCTGAATATGTTGAAGTGAATAACAAAACACATTCTGAGCCGTTTTCTGCAGGGACATGATGATACAAGTTTGCTGCAGCATAGCAAAAAACATGTGTCTACTTCTTCTCTTTTTATGGTTTTCAAGAGTGCTGATAATCGTTGTTAGAATACAGTCACAGAGGAACAAAAACCAGATTGAATACTTGAATTTTTTGGTCTGTGACAACCACTGCTTCCCAAACTGGACATGTCCCTCTCAGTATTAGTTCTGTCAGTGTCTCCTGTGCTGTGTTGTATGGTTTGTTGAGAAAGCAGGTCCTGGTGGAGGATGTTCCTCTCGTTATCATCGAGTGGATTCATCTCCCTCAGCTACAAACACCTGAAAGTCTGGAGAGGTTGGAAAGTTTTCTTGTGCTGAAACTGCATTTTCTGTATTTCAGTTTCTGCCCTTCATCTCTTCTCCTCCCACTGGACTCTACTGAGGAGGCATTTGCTGTGCTTTTATTTCCCCCCTGAGCCTTCTCTTCTCCAGGCTGAACTGTTCCAGCTGTCTCAGCCTGTCCATGTAGGACAAATGTCCCCATCTCTTTATCATCTCTATGGTCCTTTGTTGGACCTGCTCCAGTTTGGTCCTGTCCCTTCTGTACTGGGTGCTCAGCACTGGACACAGCACTCCAGATGAGTCTCACCAGAGTTGAGCTGAGATGTTGCCCAGAGAATTGGTGGCTGTCCCACCCCTGGAAGTGTCCAAGGCCAGGGCTTGGAGCAACCTGGGATAGTGGAAGGTGTTGCTGCCCAAGGCAGAGTGGTTGGAACTTGACCATTTTAAGGTTCCTTCCAGCTCAAACCATTCAATGATTCTACAAAGGATCACCTGCCTTGACCTTCTGGCCACGCTTCTACTGTCCTTCAAGGTGCTGCTGGCCCTCTCTTGCCACAAGGGCACCTTTCAGGCTCGTGGTCAACTCACTGTCCCTGAGGACTCCACGGGACTTCTCTGCCAAGCTACTTTTCAACCCTTTAGCCCCTGGCCCTTCCTCCTGTGTGGAGTTATTCCTCTTCAAGGATTAAAATGAAATACAGAAAGCTTTCTTACCTTTAATACTGGAATATTAAACCACTGCAAGCTGAGTCACTCTCATGGCCATGCACCTGCAGCTCATTCCCCTGGGCTCTGATGTATTCCACCAGGAACGTGGTGGGATGAGGTGCACAAGCAAAGCCTTACACACCTCACAAGGAGTGGAACTAACCAGTCTGCTAGAAGAGGTTGAGAAGTCTGTCCCTCAGAATTCCCTGAGTCCAAAGGGCATCCTGATCCAGGCCATTTTAGACAGTCTCAGCCTCACTTTTGCTGCTCGTTTGCTTCGGGGTCCTTTAGCCTTTGCTTCATCTGCAATTGGGGTGGGTCATCACTGAATTACAATCCAAGGAGGGCCACAAAGCTCTGCTGGGCTGACTCGCCCTTCCACTGCCTTCATTATTTAATGCAGCATTTTAGAAGTGTCTTAAACTTACCAGAAGTTACAAAACTCCTCAGCGGACTGACCAGAAGGCGCAATTCTGTTTCTAGGGTAGGTTTTTTGATGAGAGTAGTTCATTCCACATGAAAAAGTGTGTGCTTAAACCATTTTGCTTTACAAAGTGCAGGGCCACACCTCTTTACTTTATTCTTCATGCCCCGAAGAGTTTCACCTTTCAAAGCTTCTCTCATCTGAAAAAGCAGAGCATTGTTCCCACCAGCACACAATGCACCAGCCGTGTACAGAAGCAGAGAGGGTTGCACAAGACCAGGATGGAGAATGGCAGATAATGGTTCTCCTTCTTTTCAGGTGTTGTCTTTGTGGGGTCCGGGCCAACACTTGACGCCTCTGGCAAACTGAGTGACAACTCGTTCCCTGTGTGACCCCACAGAAAGGGAAGGAACTCTCTGTGGAAGATGTTCTGCTCCAAGAGAGCAGAGGCAAAGCTATTCTGACGTTTGAAACTGTGCAAGAGCACATCCTGCTGGACAGGACCGGGGCAGGCAGAAGCTCAAGAGGCTCAAGGCAGGCTGAGGGACAGATGCTGAAGGTTGAAGAGGGGGAATGTAAGACCAAACCAAAGCCCCCCTGTGTGTGTGTGCGGGTGTGTCACAGGTTTCTGTAGCTGAATTTTGGTAGAAGGGGGGGGCCTCCAGGGTGGCTTCTGGTAGAAGCTGCCAGAAGGTTCCCCTGTCCTGTGGAGCCAAGGACAGCCAGNCCCCCCTGCAGCCCCTGGAGATCCCTCGGGGTGCACAGACCCCCCTGCAGCCCCTGGAGTGACCCCCAGGACAAGAGCAATGGCAGAACCAACACCCCACTGCAAACCCCCATTCCCTGCTCCCTGGAACTGCTGGAAAAAGGGAAGAGTGGGAGGAGAAAGGTGTTCTTGAGACTGATTCCTTTCTTTCTTTTTAGTTTTATGACTTTTAGTTTTAGTTCTTATCTTGTCAGTAATAAATTGAAGTATTTAGCCACTCTGAGTTTGCTTTGCCATTCTCTCTCAGCTGTTTTTTTTGCCTTTTCTCCTTTTCCTTTCCCTCTGGGAAAGGGGGGGCCTGGAGGTTTGGGTGGACACGGGGTGGAAACCACCACAAGGTGTCTGCTCCCGTGACAGGCTGCAGCCTCGGTGAGGTGACACCTCCCTCCTCAATTTAGAGCAACTTTAGATGTTTCACCCAGAGAAAACAAATGTTTGACAGCTCCCAACTCCTCAGATCAGAGCAAGCAGGAATATTGTTTTACAGGGATATTTTTAGCCTAAACAAAAATAGCTGGAGGTCAGGGCTGGCAGGGGGATGTTTTCCTGCAAAGGTGGGTGGTGTTGTGGGGATTGTTGCTGACTTTAATTAAAGGAGATGATCTCTTGCAATCCCTCCTCTCCCATCAAAACTCCTCTTGAAATGACTACCTATTTATTGTTTATAGTTTTTATATAGTTCATTCTTGGCCTGATCAGCAGTAGGTTTGACCCTGACTTTGGAGGAAGTGGGATTTAGTGCTAATAAATTCTATAATTTTCCATTCCGTTTCTTTCCATAGAAACATTTATTTAGTTTTTCTTTTCCATTTCTCTTCAGTCATCCATGCAGTGTCTTGCTTTGTTTTATTCCATTTTATTTCCCTTCCTTAGCTCTCTGCTTCTTCCTCCCTCATCTTCTTTCATTTAATATATGCTCTTTGGCAGTGTTTGCTCCACACCTGAATATTTTACATTTATGAGAATTACATCTCATTTCTACCCAGAACATTGATCTTGTACTTAAATTGTCCCTGTTTTTCTTCATCTGGCTACTCCTAATTCCCGAAGCTTTCATCTATTAGCTTGAAATACACATTTCTCAAGACTGTAGACATAGTTATTTATAAAAATATCAAAAAAAGCTGCAGACAGAGAACAGATCTTCCCACAAATCAGCGACCCAGATTTGCTTGGAGCTGTTTTTAGATGAAGTGCATTTACTGTGACAACCCTTAATATATATTGGGAAAGATGAAAATGTAACAAGAAGTGGAATTGGGAAAAATTATATATAAGTTTTTCCTTGTATTTAGAAGAGTTTTCCATGAAGAAACAATAAGAAAATGTAGTTGTAGGATCAGTAAAGAAATTCCAACACATTTGGAGGGTTTAGATCCATCACCTCAAAACACCTTTCTCCATTAAAACTCATGATATTCCTCTTTAATTTTTTTTCTGCCCTTAACACACCTTGACAGGCAAGATTTTCCCTGGATTGTGGCCTCTCCAAGAATAAGGACTTTAATGAAGAAGGGAAGGTGCAGGTCAAGCTACCAAGCAGAGAGGGGACACAGAGATTTCTCCCAAGTGAAATAATTCCCACTAATTCCACGGAGCAAGATGCTGCTGCTGTGTTTTCCCAGAAATTTGGCTCTGGAGAGCCAGCTCTGCCTGGTTTTGGGAAGTGTGAACTGGGAGCCTTATGGCCTGCTCTGCTGGGCAAAATCTCCCCCTGGTTTTTGCATCAGTGACATTTTAACCGCTCGGAGATCCAACCTGGACTCGGGGATGGGGCTGTGGTCGATCCTCTCTCCTTGAGTTGGTGACTCTGGACTTCCACAGCATGAAAACCCAAATTTGAAAACCAAGGCAGTAATTTTTCCCCATGTAAGAGGTATGGCATCCCAGGGAATTGTCTGGGAATGGTCTTCAGTTGCTGGATGAGAGCTGTCACGCCAAAATGCTGTCTCACTCTTGTCAAACGTTATTATGCAGTACACGTATTTTAGTGAGAAATTTTAGTGACATTAGGAACAAATTGCAGTCACATTAGATATCTAAGATAAATCTATCTTCCTTCAGCTTAAGGCCATTCCCCCTTGTCCTATCCCTGCATGGCCTTGATAAAAATCCCTCTCCATGTGACATGGTTGGGCAGCAGTTTAAATTTCCATTGTGGTCAGGACATTTCTGGTGTTTGATGGGTTTTTTGCAACAAGACACAAACAAGGCACACTCCATATATACATGTTTATCCCCAAAGTCCAGTTGCTTATTCCCAGTGAATTAATTCTGGGGTGCTCTGATTTGAAGGCATGGAAAGATAAAAATGAAAGGCTTCTCCACAATCCAGTTCCAATCCTGTTTGTCAGGGACTACCCGATTGCCTTCAAACATTTACTGTGCTCGGCTTTGAAGAGTTTGCCTTTGTTTTCTCTTCTTGAGAGGCTTCACAAACTCTGAGTGTCCTGGAAACCAGAAATTCCCCTCTTCCATGACTTCATATTCCATTTCCACCTGTTTCATCCCGACCCTCAGTGGCTTTTTGTTCAAATGTCACTCCTTTTGCTTTCACCCAACCAGTTCCCTCTTAGTTTTTATTTTGCAAGTTCTCTCACCCCTGAAGAGATTCCCGTTCCCCTGCCAGCTTGGATGTTTCTCCTGTTCCAGCTTCACTTGGAACTTCAGGCTCAGCTAAGAAGTCCTGAAGGGCAGTTCAATATCCCTGGTTACTGTAATTCATGGAAGTGATTGTATTTCACTTTGCTTTTAGCACTGAGTGGGGAGTTTACTTTTCATTAGCACGGGACTACTGGGCTGAGTGCTGGGCTACATTTAGGGCCTGGGTCTAGCTTGACAGCTGATGTGGGATGAAGATTAACATCTGCTAAAACCCAAGATGTTCACCATCATATTGTTATTTTCATTAAATCATTTAGTGAAGTTATGCCAGAACCATTTTCAATATGAAAGCGTTTCAATGAGGGAAAAGGCAGCAAATGCTGCCAAACCCAGAGATCTCTCCCCATAATTTGCTCATAGTTTAGATGCAGGAACATGAACTGGCATCCTCAGCTGCCAAGGCATTCAGGGATACTGACTCACATCTGTCCTGCTTGCCTTCAGGACACATGTGTGATATCCAGAGTCATTCCAAGAGATGTGTTTACTTCCTGCAAACATCATCCTGGCATGTGCTGAGACACTCTGCTGGTTGAGGCACTTGAGCTATTTGTTTTACACAGCAGAATCTTTCTATTAGGGTGATGTTGTTGGCCTCTGGAACTGCACCCTGGGCCTGAAAAACACCCTCTCTAAAACAAACCAAAACCAGCCAAACCCAAAAACCAGCTGTCATAGGTTTCTGTGGCTGGATTTTGGTAGAAGGAGGGGCTCTCCAGGATGGTTTCTGTTTGAACCTGCCAGAAGATCCCCTGTCCTGTGGAGCCAAGGACAGCCAGGGCCAGGAGGGACCTCCTGCTGGTGGCCAAAGTGGAGCCAATGAAGAATCCCAGTCACAGCTCTGGGATAACAGAGTGAAGAATGTAGGAGTGTGGGGCAGTTGGGAATTCCAGCCATGGGAGAACAACACAGAGACCAAGGTGGGAGCAGGAGGAGGAGGAGGAGTGACTCAAAGCTGTGCCCCTCCTGCAGACCCTGGAGATCCCTCGGGGTGCACAGACCCCCCTGCAGCCCATGGGGTGACCCCCAGGACAAGAGCAATGGCAGAACCAACAACTGCAAACCCCCATTCCCTGCTCCCTGGAACTGCTGCAAAGAGGGAGGAGTGGGAGGAGAAAGGTGTTCTTAAGACTGATTTATTTCTTACTTTTCAGTTCTTGTCTTGTTAGTAATAAATTTCAGTATTTAACCCCTCTGAGTTTGCTTTGCCATTATCTCTGAGCTGTTTTTTTGCCTTTTCTCCTTTTCCTTTCCCTCTGGGAAAGGGGGGGCCTGCAGGTTTGGTGGGACACCGGGTGAAAACTGTCACACCAGCAAAGCCTAATGTACTGAATTTCTCCTGGAATTATAAAAGGGTTTGGGTTGGAAGAGACCCTAAAGATCATCCCATTCGTGGAGAATAATTTGTCCCTCTCAACAGGCTTAGATGTGCAGAAGAAATGTGGTTTGTAATTCAGTATTTCTGGACTAAAGGAGACAGAGAGAAAAAACCAGAAAGAGAGAAAAAACCAGAAAGAAAGAAAAAGCCAGATAGAAAAACGCCATGTGTCTCCCAGGAGCTGAAACAATCACCAGGATGCCAGGAAAATAAGGATTATTATTTCAAGATGAGATGTTAGGGCTCTGCTGATGGGCAGTAGAGAACTTCCTGCCCGTGCTGAAGGTGTAAAAATTACAGGATTTGTAAACCACAGGCCAATAATCACAGAATCATTTGGGCTGGAAGAGACTCTTAAGGCTGTTGAGTCCAAGCATGACCCTGACCCTGCCAAGCCCAGCAGTGTGTATACAAATAAACAGTGCAAGATATTCCTTTTAACATACTCCTCTGTGTGTTTTAATTCTCTGCTTGTCTCTGCCTCCATCTGGCACCCAGGAACGGAGAGAATGAGTACTGAGCTGGCAGTGAACAGTTCAAAAGTGTTCAGATGTTGGATTTTACAGGTGACTGGTGTGGCCACAGGAATTCCTGCCTGCCAGGTCAGCCTGGCCACAGCGAGGATTCAGGTGGAGCTGCATATGGAGATATTCCAGCTGAAAATTCCACGTGCCACGTTTTCCTCCAGTGCCAAAGGGCGCCAGCTGCACTCCTGGCTGCTCAGGTGTCTCTCTGGAATTCAGGATAAACCCAGCCTTTTTCCAGGATGGTTCCAGGATGAGATTCATTGGTCCAAATGCTTCACTGTTGGCTGATGGCAAGGGGAGCCAAGCCAGTTTTATTTACATAATCCTTTATTTTTCAGCTTGAATTGCAGTGGTAAAGCAAAATTAAATTTTAACAGGCTTTGTAAATTTTAACTACTTTATCACAACTTCCTCAGCTGATATTTGCCAGCTGAACAACAGGGTTTTAGTCCTGTGTCTGTAATGCCCAAGATGCTGAGATAATCTCCTTTTTGGTGTTGTGTGGGCCTGGATTTGGAAAGGGGAATGAAAAAGTGTGTCATGCACAGCACAAACAATAAACCTGTGCAGATTTCTAGGATTTATTTCAGGATATTTTCCCATGTTCCAGAACACTGAATACTACTTGAATTTACAACACCATAAAATTGTAGGTGTGTGGTCCAGCCTGGATTTTGAAGGTCTGCAGGACAGAAGCCTTATCCATTCGGAGAGTAAAAGAGGTTGTCTCTTCCATCACAGCACACCTCAGGGAGATCACTGGTCCTTCCGTAATTCTTTTTTTTCTATTATTTTTCTTAATTTTTTTCCTAAAAAACATTCTTAGCAAATCCCAGTCCTATCATATTAAGTAAAATCAATTTTAATAGCAGCTTTATGTTCCCATTCTGCTGCTGCATCCACTAAAAATCATCTTTTTCTACTCAACCAATTACCAATGTAAGAAGCTGAACTACCAGCACATTGGATGGCTGGTGTCTGACAAGAGAAAATAGAGATTAAATGATATTATGGGCAGGAAAATGAGCAAAATCCTTAATGTGAGTGGCATCTTGCAGAGAGAAAAGTAATCTCTCAGAGCTGTGCACTGTCTGAATCAGAACTTCTGTGAGAGCTGAACTGTAATTACTCCTCTTGAAAGTCTGAATGCGTCCATAGTTGGGCGTGATAAAAATAAACTCATTTGAAACACAGCTCTGAATAAATAAAATGAACAATAAAGAACCCAGGAAAGTATAGGGGTTTTTTTGGTTTTTTGGGGTTTTTTTCAGCTATAACAAAAACAGGACAATCTCAGTGATTTACTGAACTACAGAGAATATAAATTTAATGCTGGAGCAAACGGGACATACCTTGACAGCTGCAAAAAAAAAAAAAAGAATGATACGTGCTGAAGAAATAATGGATGTAAAAAGATGGCTCTGAAGTTTGAGAACAAGCTGATAACAAAAATGAATCCTGAGAACTGCCAGTGGAGGAAAAAAGAAAAAGAAAAAAGGGGCAGGGGGGGTAATTTGCTTTTATTACGTCAAGTTGGAAGAAACTCAGTGCAAAGTTAATGACATAATTATTCTACAGACATCAGACATTCATTGGTTGGTGTTTTGCAAATAAAGAAATCATTAAGGGTTTTTTTTCAGAGGATATGGGAACCAATAAAGACAAGAAAGTGTCGCTATTTTTATCTTCTCCTTTGTTCCTTTCCCCCCCCCATTTTTTCTTGGACTTGTTGCAGATTCACTTGAGAAATTTCAGAGCTATTCGAGTTGCCTTTTGCAAGGGAGAACTTTCCAAAAGCTCTGATGAAAAGGGAAGGAGAAGCCCTCCCAAAATGCCACCATCTCTGAGGATGATGTGAACAGAATGAACCCAAACCTCGCACACGAGGACTCCGGGTGCTGCCTTTGCCGTGGGAACAAACCTGGAAAAAACCCCCTCTGTCTAACTATTTATTATATTTCTTCCATAGAAGCTCAAATAGAATAGTTTGGGTTGGAAGGAATATTTTTAAGGTCATTGTGTCCAGCCTCCCTGCAATGAGCAGGGACACCTTAAACCCCACCAGGTTGCTCAGAGCCCCACCCAACCTGGCCTTGAACACTTTCAGGATGGGACGTCCTCCACTTCTCTGTGCCAGTGCCTTGCCACCTTCACTGTATAAAAATTCCTCTTTATATTAAAAAAAAAAGAAAAACCAAAAAACCATAAACAAACAAAAACAAAACAAAACAAAAACCCAAACAACAAACCGCAAACAAAAAACCCCACTTATTTCCTATATCTAAGCTCCAATAAAAATAAATTAAGCCAAGAGCCAGTGAAGGCTTCCTCAGTGAGGCTTGAAAACGTTGCGACCCCGCTGTGGATTGTCACAGAACCACTTCAGATGTGAATTTAGAACTCACTGGCCACCTGGCAGCAGGGATTTGTTTCATTTTAATTGTGTTTGGATTTGGCTGCAAGGCAGCTTTTCTCTTTTGGCCCAAGTGGAAAAAACTTCACATTTCATATCAGGTGAAGAGCCTGTGCACCAAGAAGCATCCTAGAGAAAATCCACGCCCAAGTACATCCTATTTGGCTGTCGGGTCTCTGTGACAGACACTTGATCTTGCTTTCCTCATTTTCAATGTGTTCCTCCTAAATCACCTGAATTTCTTTTGAGGAAAGTGACTGGTACCACAGCTGTGTTATTGTTAAGTACAATTTCTTCTCTGATACACTTGGAGAAGTTCTTGAGGTCAGAGAACTAATAGGTTAGTAGCAAGCAACTTATTTAGGGGGCTTTGCACATGTTGTTATTTTTGGAACCTTGATGAGCTGCCTGTTGTCTTCCTTTCTCGGTATTCTTTGGCCAGTGATGTGTTGTAAAGGCTGAATTATATATTGCAATATGCCTAATAAAGGATTTATGAAATTAATCTTGGAAGAAAAAGTTCTTTTCTCTTTAAAAAGACAGTGAGAAGCCCCAGAGTTCTTTACAGCTGGAACTCTGAATCAGGCAAACTTCAGAAGCAAAATCCAGGACATGCAAATCCAGGGGATATGAAATACCTACACATTATGTGGCTCAAATATTCATCTAATTCATCTCTTGGCTGAAACCAAGGAGGATTGACTCTGTTAGTCTCAGGAAAGTGTTGGCACTGGGGCTAAGCCAGTTGGTGTCCTGAATTGGCAAATCCAGACACAATACATCTTAATATTTCTTCCCTTGACATGAGTTAAAGTGATAAATGCAACCCCAGAGAGAGCAAGATGCTCTCAGTGTTTCACTGGCTCCGTCAAGGACTAAGATTGGACTTTCTTTGAGCAGTGATTTGATGTGTCCTTTGTCTTTGTCAAAACTCTGAGGCTTGTTAGTCTTCCTCTATACTTCTGTTTTTCCTTTGGAACCTTAGGGCTAAACAATAAAAGAAAACCATTTTTAAAAGAGTAAAGAAAGAAAAAAGCAATAATACAGCAGATCTTTCCTGGGATGTCACTCAACCCATGAGTGATGAGGGAGAGGAAAACCAGAGAGTGAGAAAGTGCTTTCCTTCCACTGCATTGTAGGAAATGATGTATCACTGCTCTCCCTGGGGAGTGGAAGGCTGGCTGGACAAAGCCAGGGCCACCAACCATCTATCACCTCAAATCTGCTTTCTAATAACTGGGAACATCAGAACCCTGGCAAGGCTCTTGATGAAACATTATTTGCCCAACACAGAACTTAAGGGGATAACTCTGGGGGGGTGGTTTATCAGTCTTGTGCTACTGAAGTTGTTCTAAACATTGAATTTTAAACCTTATTGAGTTTTAAACCATCAGTCATGCCTCTGTCTTCTTCCTTGCTACCTCTGCATCTCAAAGTATTTCAAATGCTTTTGTAAATTGCTTTCTTGTAGTAAATATCTGAAAAACAAATAAGACTATTGGCGGGTTTTCCCCCCCTTTTTCCTCCTTCTCTTTTTCCAAGACTCCCTCAGTATGGAACCCACTGAGGTGTTCTGTCTTCTCAAATGAAGAACATACAAAACCTTGCCATTTTATTTTCCTGTCAGGCAACCAAATCAGCAAATTAAGCTCAAAAGAAGCATGTCTTTAAACCAGAATTCCACCTAGGATTACTTTGAGACCCTGTGAAGTTGACACTGGCAAAGGGTGCCCAGAGAAGCTGTGGCTGCCCCATCCCTGCAAGTGTCCAAGGCCAGGCTGGATGGGCCTTGGAGCAACCTGGGCTGGTGGAAGGTGTCCCTGCCCATGGCAGGGGGTGGCACTGGATGGTCTTTAAGGTCCCTTCCAACACAAACCATTCTGGGATTCTGTGAAGTTCAGATTTTCACTGAAACTTCCAATATTTTTTACATAGAAATGATGAAGTCAAAGGCCAGGCTTTCAGTTTAGATCAATAGAAAACTGGAAAGGACTGTCAGGGATGGACAAAAAGTCACTGAGCACAGCAGTGAGTGCATCTGTGATGGCTGATTTCCTCAGCTTCCCAACAGGAATGATCCCTTCAAACTCTTTTTTTTTGGGGGGGGGAATAGTCACGGAATTCCACAGTTGGTTCAGGCATTTGCTTGAGCAACGAATCGCTGGGTCATCCCCATGTCTGTGCTTTGTTCTGCACTGCAGGGGGGGCTGAAAACTGAGCTGTGGGCCCTGCAGATGAAGCTCAGTTGGACAGGGCTCAGAGCAACCTGGGCTGGTGGAAGGTGTCCCTGCCCATCACAGGGAATTGGAACTGGATGATCTTGAAGGTCACTTCCAACCCAAACTATTCTGGAGTTCTGTGACTCCAAGAGTGAAACTAATGAGCTCCCACCACTGAAGGGCAACTCCACCCATGTGGCCACAGGAAACTTGATCTACCAGAACCTCCACGGGGCAGAGTTTTGCTGCTGAACTCTCATCACAATTATTTCTGTTTGCATAACCACCTGCACTGAGGTGAACACCTCGCTGATGGACATTTAGGTGTGCATTCCTGGGCCTGGGAATTGCCTGAGGAAGAGCTGTTTGGGCTGGGAAGATGACACAGCAAGGACCATTCCAGCAGTCTGGCAGCCCTGTCTGAGCACCTCACGACATTTTTAACTTGGCACAATGTCATTGTGTTTGATTTTTGATGGCAAATCACTAGAAAAATGAACACAGCTTCACCACAGAGGGAGAATGAGAATTTGGTCTGCTTTTTATCCTACACTGCTCTGCCCTGGAAGCTGCTCCAGCAGTTTCCTTCTGTTTGTTATAAACTTCTCCACTTCCACCTTAATTTCCTGTTGACATCAGCATGGAGTTCAGAGTGGTCACAAGTTCTGAGGGTCACCATGAATGGGACTCAGACTAAGTGGAGACCCCCTCAGTGGGAGCAGCAGCAGCTCTGCAGCTGGTCTGGACTCTCCAGAATACGTGGTGAGATGGAAACATTTTCTGGGCGCAGTGAATCTCCCCAGGTTTGGGTTGTGTGGCCACAGCTATGGGCTTCAGCCCTGAGTTACCTGTAGGCGTATAAAGTGGAATTTGTTTTTAATTGCAGTTGTAGCATTTAAGTTGTGGCATTTAAGCCATGAATTCCCTGGGGGTTTCAGGGGCTGCACGACTGGTTGTCTGCACAGACGAGATACTGGACTGGTTTAAGGCATCGGACAAGAGCTGTAAGTGAGGGACTCGCTGAACAATCAGCCATTTAAGGGGCTGTTTTATGGGAACTCCCCGGGTGGGAATTCCATACAGCTTTGGAGATTCCCTCAGGCACATCCTGCTCAGCCCAGTCCAATCCCTGTGCTTAAATGCATTAATTAACACCCTGGGTAAAGTGATTCATTGATTGCCAGGCAATTCCGTGCTGACCGAGTTCCTGGAGGGCACACAGATGTTTGTAAACAAACTGCACGGACTTTCCAGAGACAGCCACGTAGGACAATCCTCTAGAGGTGACTCAGAGTTTTAGGAGGTGTTTGGAGCCTGCTTGGTGATACTGATAAAGATGAATTGTGGATGAGAGGGAGTGTTCACAGGGGACCTCAGAGCAGCAAGATGTGAACTGAGGAGAAGTTTGGGAAGCCTCCCCAGGTTGAGCTGAAGGTCCTGTCTGAAGGTCACTCAGCAGAGAGCCCTGTGACCGTAGGACAGCAGCCAACAGTCCAGTTGGAGAGATTTGACTCCACTCATGAACATCGTCCTACGAGAAGATTCTTAACAACTTTTTTTTTTTTCATTTTAACAAGCATTGAGCCTTTGAACAAAATATCCGCTTTAGGGTGAAAGGAATTTCTCTGAAGACTTGGTTCTTTATAGTGGTTAAATCTCTGCTGACCACAAAGGGACAAGCTGGTGGCACTTCCATTATCTCTACACTACAAGTAGCACACCCCAAGTCACAATCGAAGCCACAATCCCATTTATATGAAAATCTTTTAAAATTGCTCCCTCAAGAAGCAGTGGAAGAGCTGATGGAGAAATCCACGTGGTCTCCATGCACAATGCCCAGTGCCAGAGGTTCAGCATTGCCTTTTGAACGGGCTGCATTTCACTTTTGCTGTTTGCTCATCAGTTCCTCACACCACAGCTTATAAAACAGGATTTAGCAGGGCCTGGAGGAGTTTTATTGGTGTCAATGGGCATGTTGAAAAATCACACAGAGCTCAGTTCTGCTTAAATAGGAAATGTCTTCATGCAGCTCCTGCAGGTTTGCTTGATGCTGTTGGTCATGCTGATTAACTGATCCTACTAAATAAAAAGGACATTCTAATTTTTCAAACACCAAACACCCTCTTTTAATATTTTAAACTCGCTGCATCTTTTACTCATTACAGATTTCAATAAGGTAGGATTAAACCCCTTTGTAAAAGCAACACAAAGTTATGTCTTTGGTTTTGAAGTTTCTTTTCCTCTGCACCTAAAATATGGCACCATTAGTATGCACCAGGCTTCTTCTGGGGCTGCAAATCTTTCTGTCAATGCCTTTCTGTGCTTTCTCCGATGAGATATAGCAACAGTAAATGAGCATAAATACATTTCACAGCATCCTAGGTCTGAAAATTTACTTTGCTTCTCTGGGGTTCATAAATACCTGGTAAAGGAGGATACACAATGCCTGGGAAATCAGCCCTGCATTGTTTGAAGGCCTAATGTGACAGCAGTAATGTTTCTGAACTGTGTAAGAAGATTCCCAGGTTGCAGCTTCCACCTCCTCCCACCCGTGGAAGCCTTGAAGATCAGTCTCCAAGTCAGCTCTGCATCTTGGGAATACTGTGCCTTAAAACTGATTTACGTTTTAGACAGAGTGAGTTCCCTCACATGGATTATTATAAACCACGTTTTTGGAAGCTTTCAGGACTGAGTGTGGTAAAGAAGCTCTCGTGGAAACACAACTTTGTTTGGCTTCAGGGTCTGCATCATTTACTCCTCTGTTATTTTAGTGGGATATTCCACAATGTTGGAAAAGGATCCTGCAGAGGGCTGTGAGCTTTCCCGGCAGTGGAATATACCAACATATCCACAGCATGATGCCTTAGGACAGTGGTCCATGACAGCTGAAGTTGAACTGTGTGAGTCCTAAGTGGGAAAGGACATAAATTGGGAAGGGTTGTGCTGGATGAACCCCAGCTGGCACTTTGGAGGGTGAAGCCAAGGCTCAAGGGAAGGCCTGGTGTCCTGGGTTTCTGTAGCTGAATTTTAGTAGAAGGGGGGGCTGCCAGGGTGGCTCCTGTGGAGCCAAGGACAGCCAGGGCCAGGAGGGACCTCCTGCTGGTGGCCAAAGATGAGCCAATTAAGAATCCCAGTCACAGCTCTGGGATCACAGAGTGAAGAATTTAGGAGTGTGGGGCAGGTGGGAATTCCAGCCATGAGATAACAACACAGAGAGCAAGGTGGGAGCAGGAGGAGGAGAAGGAAGGACTCAAAGCTGTGCCCCTCCTGCAGCCCCTGGAGATCCCTCGGGGTGCACAGACCCCCCTGCAGCCCCTGGGGTGACCCCCAGGACAAGAGCAATGGCAGAACCAACAACTGCAAACCCCCATTCCCTGCTCCCTGGAACTGCTGGGAAGAGGGAGGAGTGGGAGGAGAAAGGTGTTCCTAAGACTGTTTTATTTCTTACTTTTTAGTTTTATTACTTTTAGTTCTTATCTTGTTAGTAATAAATTGAAGCATTTAGCCACTCTGAGTTTGCTTTGCCATTATCTGTCAGCTGCCTTTTTTTTTTTTACCTTTTCTCCTTTTCCTTTCCCTCTGGGAAAGGAGGAGCCTGGAGGTTTGGGTGGACACGGGGTGGAAACCACCACACCCGGGCTCAGCTTGGCATTGCTGACAGCTGCCTCACCCTTCACCAGAGGGGCCCTGGCTCTTTTCCTGAGGGTTGTGGAGCAAAGTCTGCAATTCTGGGGCTGTGGAACTGAAGATACCACGAGAGGTCAAGGACAGCAGAGCCTGCCATGCCACTGCTTTGGGGCTGAAATAAAAAGATTTCCTCAAGGCTTCAGAGCTGTTGCATTTCCTGAAGTATCACTTTCCAACATGATGAAAAAACATGACATAGTAACTCTTCAAGGGGAAAAAAGAAACCCAAAGAGCCAAACAATGAAACTTTCCTGTTGTAGAGATGAGCTTGGGAAGTTTGAGAGTCTAAAGAAAGCCTCAGGTGTTAACAAGGGAGCATTAAAGATTAAAAATCCCATGATTTGTTTGCAAAAGCTCCCCCCAAAACCATTGTGCTTTAAACATGATACATTTTCAGTGGCTGTGACTTGAAAAAAAAAAAAGAAGCTGCTGATAAGTAATGTTTCTGAATCTGATATGGTGCTTCCTCTAACTCAGAGATTTACAGTTTGTGCACAGAAAAACTTCAAATTGATTCTTTTCCTCCTTGGCCAGATGGGTTTGAAGGTAAAGTTTGGCTGCTCTGACTCAGCACCACTGAAGCGTGGCTAGAAGTGAAATTCCTCCTATCCTGCTGGGGTGATAATACTGACAAATAATGGAAATACCAACAGAAACCTGATGTTGAAAATCCTGTCAGTCAAACAGCTCAAATTATTCAGCTCAAGAGGTTGGGCTTGAAAACATAAAACAGAGTAACAGAGTCCAGCAGGGAATGTAAGAAGGTGTGATGTGTCTCTGCTTTTAGCTTTAATTACACAGTATTTATTTGAGGTCAGCTTCTTTCAGTACCTGTGTTCCTTCATTTGCAACAGAAAGGGATAAAAAATCAGGAATAAAAAAAATCTCTCTTCAGAATCTCAGAGTTTGAGGTCACAATCCACAAGATCCTAAAATTTGATTTTTTTTTTCAAGATTTAAAACGGTACAATGGATGAGTCAGGAAAGCATTGTGGTAGAGCAAATGTCACAGGGTAAAACCATTATGAAAGAATTGGAGTGTCTTCCTCAGTTCTCTAGAGACACCCCAATAAATTAATTCCCCAAATAAAGTCATTAATTCCCTAAATAAACGAGCAAGGGCGTCTCCTCATTGCAGACATCTCAGGCAGAAGGTCATCTCATGGTATCCAAAGGTATTTCCACCCCAAATGACTAAAGAGCATAAGTTGATTTGAGTGATTTCTGTTTGCTTGGGCTGATTTTTGGGGGATTTTTTTTTTTTTGGTAGGAGTTTTCTTACTGTGTTTGTATTTCCCACAGAGAACCAGGGGACAAAACTTGTGGGCTCTTACAGGTGAAGGGGGAGAGGTGGACAGAGGAACACACACCACGTCCTAACCCAAATTGTCCAACAACAACTAACAGAGGGGGAAGGAGATGTTCTGTGATCCAGCTTTTCTTCCTGGTGGAACTCTGGGACACAGGGATAGGTTGGTGCTCCCAGCTCAGGCTTGGGGCTGTGCCCTCCTCCAGCAGCACCCCCTAAATCTCCCCCTCAGACCCCCCAAACCCTCAGCACACCAACATTTGCCCACTCACTCCACGGTCGTGTCAGGAGTTCAATGGCCCAGTGCAGCCAATTCCTTGGCAGGGGAATATCCCAAGCCTTCCCCTGCTGGGTTGTGGGATTCAAATGAGGTCTCCAGAAACAAAAAAAATCCCTTCACAAAGACACACATCCCTAACTTGTTTTGTTTTGTTTTATTTGTTAGACACTTGTTAGACTTGGAGAGAAATGAATCCCCCTCCAATCAGGCAGTTCAGCTGGAAACAGTTTTGAAAAGATGTCTTGGAAAAGAAAGAGATTTGACAGCACAGACATTTAAGCACTGTACATAATCTCCTGCTCGTCAATCTTTGATATTCCAACCTGTGGATTTCTATGGAATCAAAGCCAAAAACAACATGTGATATGCAGGAAAGTGTAGAATACAAAGTGTGCACCTTCATGGTAATTAAACATCCTTATTAAACACGCCCTGATTTAACAGCCTTCATTGTCTTTCATCCCCAGAGCTGGAAAAGCTGTTTCAGGAATTGAAGGCTGCCAGGACTGGAAATGAATCTGCCTGCATGAATATCTAACAGAACTGAACTGCCAGCCAGTTTATCTTCCCTTCTTATAGGGGACAGGCAGAATCCTCTTCTGCAGCTTAAACCAAATCAGCCTGGGAGAGAATCCCCTCAGCACCAACATCCACATGCAGGGGGTGGTTCTGCAGGGGATGGCAAGGCTGTTGGCACATTTCTCATCATTAAATAACATCAAATAACATGATTCCAAAGTTTGGTGAGCTGTAGAAGATGTGGGGACCTTAGATTTGCTCATTTATAAGTTCTGGAAACTTCAGCCTCTCCATGTCTCACTGAAATACCAAAGACGTTTTATTCCTGGTTTAATTATTGTCTTCTGATAGTCCCAGACTTGGTCAACCCAGACATTACTTTTAAAGCTAATTCATTCAAATTCCCTCGATGACTTTGAAAGCTCAAGGTAGGACCCTAGACATGAAGTAAAATGGTTTGGGAGGAAACTCTGTGTTTGCCCTGATCCTTGCTAAGTGCCTCACCGAGGGACGTAAACACAAGTACCAGCTACGCTAATTTACAAACAAGAACTGTGCCGAGCAACAAAACACAACTACGTGAAACACACCCACGTTCTGTGAGCAGTAAACATCCTCACCACGGGTCCAAAATGTGTTCTTCTCTGCTGCTTACTTCTCGAGGTAAATTAATTCACATAAAACTCAAAAATCCACTGGATACACTGGATTATGGGAACTTCTTTGAAGATTTGCTGAATTCACTGATAGAAATACAGTCGTGGGAACTCTTCAGCAGTTTCCTGTGTCCCAGCCCAGCAGTTCATAACTGCATTATTCACATTATATGGATTTATTTTCAAGATGAGCACGTGGGAATGGAAATGACTTGTGAAACGCAGGGAATACACCACATTTGCTGTCCCTAAGCCTGTAAATGTTCCCTGTAGCTCCAGTTGTAAATGCCTGTGATCTCATCGCTAAAGAAAGTAGTAACAATAGCAGGGCTCTCACCATTCCTCCCCCCTAGTTCCCCTCGGATTTACAGAGTTAGTGCCTCCCGCTCTCTGCAGCACCCGAATTTTGCTGCGTTGTGCAAGAATATCCTCAGCCAGAAGTTGGGCTCTTGTGTGGCTTCCCTTCCTCCCCTCAATAAAGTGCAAGTCAATGCAGAGCAGCAGCACACGCTGCATTGGAGGAGGCGATTGGGAATTGCTTCCCTGGACTGCCACTTGTTTACCTTTGTCAGCACAACCTGCATTTACAATTATATTGCACATCCAAATGGGACACATTGTCCCGGAATTACCAATCGCAGCAGCATTCAAGCCATACAAAATCTCATCTAATACCAATTTGCATTCTGTTTGCTTTTTTTTTTTGCTTTTTTTTTTTTTAATAGGGATATATTTAGCTTTTGGCAAAACTAATTTAGAAAAGGTAATTCATTTTGGAGCAACCACGGCAGGGCTGTTGAGAGGGGGGCAGTTTAATGAAAATGTTCATAACAATTATGAAATGACCTTTCACTGTTTATTGAAACATTCATTTGATGAGCTCTTCTTCAAGAAAAAGAAAACAAAACCAAAACAGTACCAGGTGGAACAGCAGAAAGGTAAAAGAATATATTAAGGATTCATTTACATTTCTATTTTTCCCAGTATTTGTATTCTCAAATTTAATATTCCTATCCAGATTAAAACTTCCTTCTGCCTCCTGTGCCCTACTATTACAAGGCACAGACTCTTGTGGACCACCCCAAAAATACAACTGACTGCCACGGTGTTTTATGCCAGGGAGGTGGTACCTCTGGCAGCTCCTGGGGTGAAACTCCTGCAGCTCCACAGCCCCTGCCCAGCCAGTGGCAAGGCTTGGATGGGCATTCCCAAGGGGCTCATCGGGGCATGAACCACGTGGAATCCACACAGGGGGAGAACACAGCACCAAAGCAAGAGCAGACAGTGGAATTCTAGAACATCCTGGGTTGGAAGGGACCCGCAAGGATCCCCAAGTCCATTTCCTGGCCCTGCACAGACACCCCAACAATCCCACAGAGTCCCTGAGAGCGTTGTCCAAATGTTTCTTAAACAGGCATCCACATCCTGCTCCCTTTTCTGGCTGATCTAGAGGATGGTCAGTTAGTGGGAAATGCATATTAAATGGGCTCAGACAATGAGTCCACCTGGGCTCTGTCCCTGATTCCATAGTTTCCTCACACACACATGTGAAAGAGGGGCTTGGATGATCCTCAGACTCCACGGTCTCTCCAGTATCTGCCTTGGACCACCTCATCCCTCCAGGAGCCATCTCCCCAGGCTTCCATCTCTCCAACACTCAGCCCAGACTTCTGTCCATCCCACCACCTGGCTCCCAAGCCCTGTGTCTTCCCCAGCAGCTGCTCTGGCTGGATGCTCAGCGGGGTTGTCACACACACTCAGGTTCCTCCAGCTGCCACCAAACAGGAGCTCCCCAACACACCCATGGTGTGACTGTGGTTGCTGCAGCCAGAGCTGGGAGCCCCTCACCCAGGACAATGATTATAAAAGCAGAAGAATGAGGAGACAGGACAGATTGCATTAATCAAGGCCAGACAGGCACAGTGACCATCCACTCTTTCCATGGGACTGGCCACTTTTATCTCTTTGTCTCTCTAATTTCCCAATTTTGCTCCTCCCCAGCCACCTCAGTCCTTCTTTCCCTGCCTTTGGTTCTTCCCCCAGCCACCTCATAAGGAATTTTTTTAGCTCCTTTTCCCCTACAACCCTTCCTGATCCTCACACCCCAAAGCAATAAACCCTCTTCCAGTCTGCCAGGCATTGCAGACCCTCTCCCACTAACTCTTGGTGATGGGTCTCACCCCCAACCCAATGGTCCAGCGCTCTCCTAGGACAACCCTGGGAGCAGCTGAGGCTCATTTCTCTGATTATTTGGGTTCCTCTGCATTTTTTGAAATCAACCTGATTTTTTTTTCCTTTCTTTTCCATAGCCAAACACCTCCTGTCTTGCAGAGAATCCTGCAGCCACCAGCAGGTGATGCTGCCACCAAAAAAAGTTCCTCAGCCCCTGCTGAGGTGGAGCAAGACTGAGGCACTGTAGCCACAGGCAAGGAAGTAACATAAGGATGTCCTAAATCTGTCTCAGAGCACCAAAAAAAGTCTTGAGCTTTTATCTTTTCCATTCTTGATAATTTCTGCCTGTCTTTAAGCTGTAAGAACCAATTCTGCCCTCAGTGCCTTTTAAAGTAAATTGGCCATAAATCAGTTTGCAGGCAGTCCTGTTTTAGGTTATGTTTTGTGCATAATGAGAGATTAGAAACAGCAAGAAGTACTTTTGTGCTGAGGTAGGAGAGGTGGAAACGCTGGGAGGTTCACCTGGAGGCAGAGGTTTGGACATGGAGGAAATTTTGGAGTCAGTCCAAGTTTAGAGCTGTCCACTGTGGAAAGCATTGCTCCTTGTGGATTATCGCCTTTATATCTTCTGCTTCTCTTTTCCCACAACAGATCACAATTTTTTGCATAAAGTGTAGAAAAATGCCATTCTTTAATGCCTTTTATGAAGTGCCACGGCCTGAGAAGTCTCTCCAGGACAACTACTGGCATTTCCCCCACTGTCCACACAAGCAGGGCAAGGGAGAAATCAAAATGCTTTGGCTTCTGGTGAAAAGGATTCTAGCAATAACAAAAAAAAAACCACAGCTGGGAATTGGGAAGTGGAATGAACAGAGCAAAAGCACAGTAGTTGTTGTAACAACACCAATTTTTAAATGGCAAGGTGACTTGGAAGCCTCTGTCCTTCAAGGAATGTGGATAAAGCATCCAGTGTTATGGTAAGTGAAGAAATAGGGTTCGGTGGCTTTTTTGGGAACTGGAGAGCAGGGCTGGCTGTTGCAATTCAATAAGGCACATTTTTCTCCACTCCATTATTGGGAGAGTTAGTTACTCACCATGAAAATTTCTGTTTCACAAGCGAAGGGGAAACAGCACTGGGGACTCAAAAAGGGAAAATTATTCATTATGGGAGTCTGTGTGTGAAATTAAACACTGAAAAAGACCCACATTCCAGGGAAGTACAGCAGTGGATCCTGAACCAGCCAAACTTCAGGGTGCATAATCTTCCTTTTGGGTGCAGTTAGTGTCAGAATTCCTCCCTGACTTCCATGGCTTGGATGGAGCTGGTGTGACAAGAGAGTAGAAGGTTGGCAAGACTGAAGAACGAAGTGCAATAAGAATTTCTTGGCTTGCTGTATTTGATCTCAAATACTCATTTCTCCCTTCAAACATTTTCAGTCATTCAGGTGTCTCCATTGTCTCAGAGAGGATGCCAAAAATGGGGAGTGAGGCTCAAAGGATAATGCCAAGGTAACTGGAACATGTTCAGTGACTCAGATTGGTGACATGACTTTTAATAAATCATTCAAATAAACAAAAAAATAGTAGAAAAATCTGAATAAAAGCAAGGTTAAGGGATATGCAGGAATATTTCAGGGTCTTTCAGTGCTGTGGGCACACAGTAAAGAGCTCACAGCCATTTTTTGTCTTGAAGAAATACAAGATTAATTCACTCTCATCTGTTTCTCCAAGTAAAATAATTCCCATGAAAGTGGGTTACATGGATTGCTGCTTGTTCAAATGATCAATTAAAAGTTTGATGGGTTTCCAGTTTGATTTTGGTGCCTCAACACTACAAATCAGGCCAAGGCCAAGAACAGAGATAAGACTGGCACTGGTTTGGATTGGTAGGATGGTTGGAATAGAAATGTAAAGGCTCTGAGGAAAATAATGTCCTTAACTGACACATGTCTGGGGTCCTGTTTGCTGGAATGACTCTGTGTTCATTTGCACCACTAGGAACTGCAATTCCCTTTGGAAATGTATTCAAATATGGAACAGCATTCCAGTAAAAGGGCTACATTGTGACCATCTGGAGCTGCAAAAAACAATCTGCCTTTTCCCCCTGATTGGACAAATAAAAGTCATTTGGGTCAGTTTCATGCAAAATCTGGGGTCATCACAGCAGGAATCTTCACCTGGACCAGTTCCCTTAACCTCTGCTCTGAGTCACACATTCTCAACAATGCATCATATCTCTGCAGAAACAAACTGAAGTTCTGGGCTAAAGTGCTAAAAGTTTGGTTTTTTAAAACCTTCAATCAAACTGCTAAGCCAGCATTTCTCAAAGGAATGGCCCATCTGTAACAATTCTCCCTCCACAATTAAGGCCCAACAAGGTATTTTAAAACAACATTGCAATGAGGACATTGCTCAGGGATGGGGCTTGGGACAGCCTGGGCTGGTGGAAGGTGTCCCTGCCCAGGTCAAGGGGGTTAAAACTGGGGGATCTTGAAGTCCTTCTCCAACCCAAACACTCCTGTGATATCACTTGGAGCCTAAAGGCAAAACAAACCTTAAGAGCTCCCAGTGGGGAGGGTACAGAGGGTGTTCTGTTCTCTGCTGCAACAACTGAGACACGTGGGGAGGGGAAACATTGGCCAGGACTGAGTCGTGTTGTCCACATTCCCAGTTATTTAAAAGGTATTTCAGTTAAAATGAGCTTGTTACAATGACATTGAGGAGTTCAAAGCAATGATCATCATCTATGGGTGTGTGAGATAAGATACGGGTGTCCTGTAGGGCATAGAGACAGACATCAGGACATCAGGAGAATTCTGGACATCAGAAGGAATTTGTTCGTGGTAAAGGTTGTTATTTTGGACATCAGAAGGAATTTGTTCATGGTAAAGGTTGTTAAACACTGGCTTGGGCTGCCCAGGGAGGTGGTGGAGTCACCATCTCTGCAGGTGAACAAGAAACAACTGGACGTGGCACTCAGTGCTATGATCTAATTGACAAGATAATGATCAAAGGTTGGACTCAGACCTAATTGATCCTGTGAGAAAGGTTAGGTTCAAGGTTTAAAAAATATAGAATGAACGCAGATTTCTTTGTGTGAGAATCTCTTTTTTTTTTCCAAGGTAAGCAGGACAGGAAAAAGGGGTTTAAGAGCTTCCTGTGACCTGAAAGATGGTTCAAATTCTTCTTACCTGAAATAATAATGACTGGCAAAGTTCCTGTATTTAGAGTATCTTCACAGAGGGAGATCCACCTGGGAGGTGCAGGGCAGAACAAGGAGATGGCAGGAAACAGAGGTAAGGAGGAGCAAGGAGCAGTGTGAGTTATGGCCAACAGGAACAGCTGAAGCAGGTGATTTCCAACAGGAAAAGCTTATGGAATCCTGTAACTCCAAAGGAGCTGTACAACATCACTTCTTACCATTCAGCAAGTTCTAACATCCTTAACTGTGAGTCCAGGCTGCTGCAAGAAGATCATTTTCCCCTTCAAAAGGTGGGGATTAGAACCTGTGTTTTAAACTGGACTCCAATCCCAGCTGCTGCTGTGCCAACTCAAAGGTCACATCCAGGACCACTGGACAGGGACAGTATCTTCAGCCAGCATGGAGCCTGCCTTTCCAGCTCCATAGGGAAGCTGCAAATCCCACCTGGATGTGGATTCCCAGGTCGGTGGGAAGCCTGGCAGCAGCTCCAGAGTTAATACAATCCCCCCAGGTCCTCGGTGGAGTGACAAGGCTGTAAAGCAGCTCCAGCCAGCAGTGAAAGGGCTGATGGGGTGTAGGCTGAGCAAGGATGAGCTCTGCGGGGATTAAAGTGGCTGCACAGCTCCATCCCCACATCCCAGAGGTGAGGGGGTTTCATTGTTCAGGAAATGAGGCTGTCTCCTCCCTGACAGCACTGACTCTGCCAATCTGCCCTTAATGGGAAGCAATTTCCAAGTTTGTTTCCATCATGGGGCAGCTGGGAGAAATCAGGAAGTAGCTCAGCCCTAATGGACTTTTTTTTTCCCCCCATCCAGGCTGGTGGCACAGAAGGGAAGTGGCTCATTTGACACACTCCAAGCACAGGGACAAAGGAGCTAAAAGTCCTGACATTGTCCCTGGTGTGTTTTGAAACCACTTTCCCTGCAGTGGGGCAGGTGAAGTGAAGAGCTCTGGAGCAAAACTTCAATTACAGAGAAAAATGACCACCACTGGTTGGGATTCCCAGGTGAGGGGTGCATTATTGCTGCAGGCTCCGAGGATTTCTGGGAGCCAGAGGTAATTAGGACTCACAGCCATTTGTCCACGGTGGCTTAGGCAGAGCTGTGGATCCCCTGGGCTGTCTCATGACATCCTGTCTCTTTTTTGCTCTGGGCAGTAGAGTGACAACTCTTCTAGGCAGCTGCCTGGAAGGATTAGAGCACAGGTATAATTTATAAACAGTGGTGTTAAAATTTGTCCATAAACTCCAGTCCTGTTCTTGATATCAGCAATGAGGCAGAAAGCCCATCAGATGGAGCCATGCATATTTTAATATTGCTGCTCTCAGCACTTCTGGGAAAACTTCCTCATCCCAGGTACTCAGAAACATGTCATTGTTAAGTTTCTAATATCCAATACTCACTTAAGAGCAGAAACTGAAATAAGGTAATTTGAAGCATCTTACTCTGCTCAGTCAAATTTGGCTGTAAGCTCGATAAGGAATAATAAATATCTTATATCCCCTTGTCTTTCCCTTTTAAAGAACTGGATTACTCGTATTCAGGCCTCTTTGAATCATCAAAAATCTACTTGGTCCTGACAAATTATTTATAGAGATTAATTTGAGGTTTCAGTTCATTGAGCACTCCTCACCTGAGATGCAGGAGAGGAACATTTGCAAAGGTTTTTAAGGAACGAACAGATTTTTGCATCACTGTCTCTCCTATTTGTAGGGTTTAGTTTGGCTTTCCAAGGAAACAGAGGCACATCTCTCCTCAGGGAGAAATTTTTCTAAGGCAGGTCAGGTGGAGGAAAGAAGTGATGGAGAAGAGACCACGTGGAGCTTTTATTATTTCTGTAAATGTGTAAAATATAACTATTAAAAAAAAAACCAACATGGAAAATGTTCAGTTGAGCAAACATTGGACTCTCAATGAAGCCTGGCTGCCTCAGTGTTGCTGTGCAAACACTGGTTTAAGCAGGAACTGAGGCAGCAAAGACTCAATTAACACAAGTCCAGACTAACCACGGGAGTTTGCAAAGAGAAGTCACAATTCAATGGGCAAACACTGAGTGGTGGTTGCCAAAGCTCTGGGTCTGGGTTTCCTACAGAGCACACATCAGCTGAGCAAACAGCAGCAGTTGTAACTTGCTCATTCATTCTCTCTCCACTATAAACCAATAAACATCAGCTCTCTGACAACCCACAGCCTGAATGTCTTCCAACACTGAAATCAAATAAAAATCTCCAGTGGATTAACTGTAGGATTCCCCCCTGCCACGGTTTCCAAATCACAGCAGTGCTAATGCAGAGATAAATCCTCAGAATATCTCTGTTGGAGCTTCATAAAAACGATTACAAGACAAGAAGGGTTGCCCATGCCTCTCACAGACACCTGTTTTGGTAAAGGAGAGCTCCCCAGGACTGTTTCTGTGCTCAAAAAATGCTTTTTTAAAGAGACTTCTCAAGATGCAGGCTGAATTTTTCCCTTCAAAACTCACCCTCCAAGAGCAGTCCACAGACTGATAACTACAGCAGTCACCTGGGCAGCAAAACTGAAGCCAACAGCCTAAAACTGTGTCCTGTGAATTCAGTGATGGGATCAACGTGCCCTTGAGCACACAAACTGAAGCATCTTCCTTCACTACCCTTGTTTTCTACTTTTTCATAGACAGGAAGAATTAAAAGGTAAAAACATTTGAATAAATACAAATGCCTGTGTGATATGAAGCCCATCCTTGCCCCTGTGCTCCCTTCCTGGCAGAGCTGCTCAGCACCCCCAGCCAAGTCTGTGGCACATCTCACTTCACCACGACGCCTGAGAAGTCATCAGGAGCCACTCTGGAATTGCTCCTCTCCGTCCCTGAGTTGCCCAGATGTCCAAAGCCCAGTGAGATGACTCTTACCTACAACATCCAAACCTCATCATTCCCTTCAGCAGAGAGCTTTCCCCACGTGATGCTCCTGCAGAACATTACAGACTCCAAAAACCACATCCCAAGACCTGAAGGCCGAGGTTGCCAGCAGGAATTCAGCAGTTCATGAACATTTATTGGGATTTACTGAGGGAATTGGCACAGGGAGAAGGGAAAAGCTCAATTCCAACTCCATTTAGGGTGAACTTGGAGAAAAGCTGAGCTTTCCTCATGCACACCTGGAATTGCCTTGCACTGGCATGGATCCTGGGACATATATGGACATATTTGTGACCCCATAGTCCATTTGGGGACTCCTGTGTGCTCTGGGGTGGAGGGGATCAGAGTTTTACCTTGGTGATTCTGTAATTCCAGGCTCTGGGAATCTGCCTGGACTGCACAAAAAATGAAGCAGAGGATGGTCTCCAACACTCCAGCACATCACAAATCCTTTCTCTCTCTTTAGGACACCTCATCCAAATGGCTTCTTGAGAAAAGCCAGTGGTTTGTGTTAATTGATGTGACCAAATCTGGGAATTGCTTCAAATTCATGCCCAGAACAATTCAACTGCACGGGAATCAAACCTGCCAGAGTTTGGGCTCTGCCCCGATGCTGAAGGGTTTGCTCTGCTGAAACTGTGACACGTGATTTAAAAACTAAAGGATATCTCTGATCTGAGATTTAAAAAACAAACAAACAAANAGCACCGCAAAAAAAACAAAGCACCGCAAAAAAAACAAAGCACCGCAAAAAAAACAAAGCACCGCAAAAAAAACCCCACAACTCCCTCGGAAAAGAAAACTCAAAAACCAAAACCAAAAAAAAAAACCCAAACAAAAAACTCCTAAACAAAACAACCCAAACTTTAAAAAAGAAAAATAAAAAACCCCAACCAAACAAAACCAAAAGAAATAAAAAACACCCCAACCAAATCAAGTTTGATGAAATCAGACATTTATTGGATCGAGTCCTGTGCATTTATCTCAGAATATTATCAGTTTCAGGAATCCAAAATTCACAAAATTTGGTAAAAACAAACAAATAATAAACAAAAAATAACCCACAAAAAACCCACCAAAACCACCCATGAACTTTTGCTTCCGAATGGACAAGGACATCGCAGCTTTCTGAATCTTTATTCAGTGCAGCTTCCCCAGCAGCTACAGATGTTAAAAGGCCTTTTCACTCCATTATTAAGTCGCTTAATGAAAACAACTGCAACAGCCCCAGCCTGCAATTAAACCCTGATCTTCCTCCACAAAGCCCAACTTCCTTTAGGAGGCGCTGCCCGAGTGCCACCATTCCACCCGTCACTGCAGACGACAACTCCTGGGGACGCGTCAAAAAAAAAGATACCCAAAACAAGACAGGCTGGACCGAGGCTCAGCAAGTTCTGCAACAGCATAATCGGCACAACCCGGGGAAAAGGATTTGTCAGACACCGTCAGCCCCTGCAACCGCACAGCCTCGATTTTCTCCAAATTATAAGGTTCCTTCCGAGTACTTTTTGAAACAGAGTGGAGGGGGGGGGAAAATAAAGAAAAAGGAAGTATCACGTCGAAAACAAAGTTTCTTATCAGGAAGAAAAGAGCCGATCAGACCTCGAGCGTTAACCCCACAATGGGGATGATTTGCAGGATTTGCGCTTCGCTCTTCAAATCCTGCCAAGTCCAGAGGCGTCTGAGAGTTTGCAGCCTAAAAAAAAAACCCACCAGCTGGGATGAGATAAAGGGTAGAAAAGAATCGTGCTGGCCACGATCAGGTCGACAATAGACAACTTGAAATAGTTAATAACTTCTGCTGCAGGATGTGAGTCAGCACAGAGGAGGGTTGTTTGCAGCCTTCTCAAGAGAGGAATAGGAACGAAGGTTTCCTTCTGAGCCGTGTTTATCACCTCATTGCTGCTTTCCACAAGATTACACAGTTTAGGGGGACAAGTCAAGATAGTTACCTCCTTTTTTTTTTTTTTTTTTCTTTAACTAGGCTGTTTAATTTGTTGGAGGAAACCTAATTATTTCAGCTGCTCTGATCATTTTGTTCAATCTCTGTGGAACAAAAATTGCAGTTTCAGAGGCTGTGACATAAAACCCCTCTACGCCACCACCAGGATGGATGGGTTTAATTGCTATAGATGCTTGTGCCCAGTATTTGCCCCACTTTTGGAGGGGGCAGGATTTGTCATGTCACTGAAAAGATAAAGGCTAAACCAGTTGTCTAAAATCAAGATAAGGGAGATCATTCACCTTATTTGGGATCAAACATCCTCTGGAATTCCCCATCAAAACTGGAGGGAGCCTCAATAACCAGCTTACATTGGTGATCTGGATTTTAAATGCCTGCACAAAAATTCGGGGTAGAAGGTTTTTCCCCCCCCTCTGTCCTGACACAACATCAACTCAACACACATCAAATTTAACTCTTTTTTTAAGGAATGCTCTTGTTTTCCTTCCCCGTGGTCCCACCAACTGCAAAGGAGCAGGATGGGCTTCAAAGAGCTGTGGTTCCAACTTGAAACAGTAATCCCTTGGAGGAGCTTGGCTCTTGTCTTCTGTGCTAGAAGACCTCCAAGCTGAGGAGCAAACCCAACTGGGAATAGCCCCCATTGCCAAACTGCACCACTGGTTTCCATAAGGAGCCAGACCTGGAGGCAAGAGGGAAAGTTTTCCCCATCCCCTGCAACTTCCTCAAGTGGAGCAACTTTGTCCAGGAAAGCTGATGGCATGAAGTGGGAAAGAGGAGCTTGATACCTTCCTCTGTGTTCCCTCCTTTTGCAGTGGGACAGTTGTGTAGGGGCAGTGTTTGAAATTCATCCCCCCAGGCAATTTTAGTGTGTGAGAGCAGAGGCTGGGACAGGGATCAGCCTCAAGGTTCAGATTCAGCTACTTTTAATGAAATTACAGACAATATTCTGTGGAGACCAGTTGGGAGCAGGGTCCTAAGAAAACATGCAGGGATTCCTTCCGCAGCATTGTTAGATCTGGGCAATCAAAATGCTTAAATCCCATATCCCAAATACTCTTCATTCTTATTATTTTAACAGGATTTATAACCTTATTTCCAGCAAATTCCATGCAAGTCTTTCACTATTGTGCCTTCTGAAGATTCAGATACCTTTAAGAACGTGCCTCTTAATTGGCCTGTGGTCCCTAAATAGCTGAGTCAGAGAAACTCAGTAGGTTGAACATTGCTTAAAAGAAATTAATAAATCCAGGCTTTATCTCATGGGTTTCAGCCAGCTGGGAAAGACTGTATTATGTCCCTATCTCTTAAGGGAGCTGTCAAGATTAAAAAAATAAATAAATAAAAATGAAATGCTCAGATCTCTCAATAATGGGGTCATGTAAGTGTCAGAATTAGATAAAGAAGAACTGACAGGGGTGATAAACTACATAAAGATTGTATGGATATTCCAGCATGTCCCTAGAGATCCATTAAAGCTACACAAATATTTTCCTAGTGTTACTTTCAGTAAAGAGAAAAATCAATCTGGTAAGATCAAATCGAGTTTAGGCTACTTGGATAAATGCCAATCTCAGGAGCAATATTGAAATGAAAGACAAAATAGAATAGAAAAAGAACATGCAACACTAGTAATACTAAAAAGCCAAAATTAAAGGGAAAACAAGCTATATCCTGTTTAAAAAACCCAAACAGATCTGAAGGTCTGTCAAATTTTCTTACATTTTGCAAAGCAAAGTGGATTTCAAACAGAAAAAAACCCCAAGTTTTAGATGTTACAGCAAAATTCCTCCCTGGGAGGGTGGGCAGGCCCTGGCACAGGTTGCCCAGAGAAGCTGTGGCTGCCCCATCCCTGGAAGTGTCCAGGGCCAGGTTGGAGCAACCTGAGCTGCTGGAAAGTGTCCCTGTCCATGGCAGGGGATGGAAGGAGATGATCCTTAAGGTGTCTTCCAACCCAAGCCATTCTGTGATTTCAAACCAAATACACACTGAGAAGGACCAGGGAATGGCAGAGCGACAGCAGTCATGAAAGAACAAGAGCAGCACTCAGATTTCTGAGCCTTCTTTCATCTCCAACAGCATCCTCACTTGGGACAGGCAGGATTTTCACTTCTAATGCTAAAAAAAAAATCCATCCACATGTAAAGATTTCTGTCAGCTTTCAGAAAAAAAATAAAAGTTACAAGTGTAGCATAGTAATTGGCAATATTTCCACCAGCTGAACCCAAGAACCTCTTTTTATCACCTAGACCAAAACCCCAGAATTCCTTAGGGAAGTGAGAGCGGAAACCAGCAACACACTTCCCAAAAACTCTGCTGGAACACATCAGCTTCTGCCTGCCTCAACCCACAGACTAAATTATGCAAAAATATAAAGGTCAGAGTGCACCTTCAGATCAACAATTATTACAAACCCCACTCAGAAACCTGCAACGACCCAAGTGCCACTCCTCAGGCACCCCCAGCTCAGCTCAGTGAGCACTCACAGATCTTACCTGATTGCAGGCTTAGAAGAATAAAACCTGAGCAAAGAACAAAGACCCAAACCCACCACTTGTAGCACAATTGAAAAAAAAAAAAATTAAAAAAAATCTCACCTTTCGGATCCTGCTGTTTATTTGACTTGGTCTGATCAGCCAATTTTCAAGTGCTGGCAAGTCAGTCAATCCATAGGGAGCTTGGAATTAATAATCCTTATGGAACTTGGAATTAATCAGCACACAGGTTGTGCTTTTTTAGTATTTAGCAGGTGGGGTCTGGGAGGTTTGGGGAGAGGATTGCAGGGAGGAGAAATGGCTTTTATTGCAGCTGCAGGTAGTTAGGGGTGAGGCAGAATTATGGGAATTAGCTCCATTGTTTAGGGGGAATTGCTTTTAGGTAAACAGGGAGAGTCCCTTGAAAGACAAGCAGTGCAGAAGGTCATCAAAAGAAGAAATAAATGTCTTCTTCAAACCCAGGGGGAAACCCAAGTCAGAGGGCTGTAGTCCAAGGTATTTCAGGAGTGAAACTTTTGGCTCTTGCCAAGGCACTCTGAAAGCTTCACTCTGTGTTTGCAAAGAGCAGCCAAACGAGCTTGTCCAGCTCGTATCCTCATTTTCATGTCCTCATCCTGCAGCATTTTCCAGAGGGATGGGGGAGCAGGTTCACCAGGGCACCAACCACACTGTGCCTGTGTGAACTCTTGAGTACTGAGGGGAGGAAAAGGGTAATTAGTGCACTTACATCTCTGTTTCAGAAGATCCTGACTCTGAGGCCCGATGTCATAGGCTGGATAGAATCACACAATGGTTTGGGTTGGAAGGAACCTTAAAGTTCACTTCATTCCATCCCCCTGCCATGGGCAGGGACACCTTTCACCAGCCCAGGCTGCTCCAAGCCCTGTCCAACCTGACCTTGGACACTTCCAGGGATGGGGCAGCCACAGCTTCTCTGGGCAATCATAGTAGTCCTCAGATATCACATCCCTGATATTAATCATGGACACCACCCAAGGTTTATATTCCACTTAATTTCTGTCGAGATCAAAGTGGCCCTTCTTACCACAGAATAAAATGCACAGCAGCATTTTAATGGGAGATGAGAATTATTTTAATTATTTCACTGTTTTTCTCCCTGTAAATCTCCTTTGGGTGGCATCCCTCTGTCCCTCAGGTACCAGCCACGTTCTCCTTTCAAAATGTGTCACTGATCAACTACTGGATTCAAACTCAGAGCAATTGCTCTTTGAAATTTGGTGACCCAGAGAAAGGCAGGAGTGTCAACCCCCTTGTCTTTACTCTCCAAATATCTCAGATGATCTGACAAAAGCCAATACCTCTCCAACCAAACCTCTCCTGCCAGAAAATAGCATCATTTCCCCCCTGCAAATGTTGCCAGAATGGTGGGTTTGGATTTTTTCAAGAGAGGCAACACAAGTGTTTGAAAGGTCCTTTGACATCACAATCTACAAGTTCCTGGGGAGGGGCAGAGGAGGGGCAGGCGCTGATCTCTGCTCTGTGGGGACCAGGGACAGCACCCAGGGGGTGGCTGGAGCTGTGTCAGGGTGAAGTGGGATCTCAGGAGAAGGTCCTTCCCCCAAAGGGTGGTGGGCACTGCCCAGGCACCCCAGGGCAGGGGGTACAGCCCCGAGGCTGCCAGAGCTCCAGGAGGGTTTGGATGATAGTCTGGGGAACAGGAGGTGACACTTGGGGATGGTCCTGGGCAGGGCCAGGAGCTGGACTGGATGATCCTTGTTGGGTCCCTTCCAACTCAGCATGTTCTGTGATCCCTCTGCTCCTCAGATATCGACCACGCTCTCCTTTCATGATCTGTTGTTGATCAACCTACTGGATTCAAACTTGGAACAACTGCTCTTACTTGGAAATTTGCTGTTCCTCAGACCCAGAGAAAGGCAGGAGCATCAACCCCCTTGTGTGTACTCCCCAGATATCCCAGATGTTCTGATATAAACCAATACCTCTCCAACCAAACCACCCCTGCCATATGATAATAAGTGTAACATCCCCCCCTGTGAATGGCAGTTTGGGATTTTTTTTCCAAGGCAGGCAACACAAGTGCCTGAAAGGTCACTTGGATCTTTCCAGTTGTGTCTGGACACACCAACAGTGCTGTTGTGCTTGAGCTGCACCAGGCAGGGGCTGAGTGTGATGGTTTTCACCCAGTGTCCACCCAAAACCTCCAGGCCCCCCCATTCCCAGAGGGAAAGGAAAAGGAGAAAAGGCAAAAAAACAGCTGAGAGAGAATGGCAAAACAGAGTGGCTAAATACTTCAATTTATTACTGACAAGATAAGAACTAAAACTAAAAGTCATAAAACTAAAAAGAAAGAAAGGAATCAGTCTCAAGAACACCTTTCTCCTCCCACTCCTCCCATTTTCCAGCAGTTCCAGGGAGCAGGGAATGGGGGTTTTGCAGTGGGTTGTTGGTTCTGCCATTGCTCTTGTCCTGGGGGTCACTCCATGGGCTGCAGGGGGGTCTCTGCCCCCCGATGGGCTCCGTGGGCTGCAGGGGCACAGCTGCTCCCCCACGGGCTGCAGGGAGGTCACAGCTCTGAGTCCTTCCCCTGTTCCCGTGGGGTCCCTCCCATGGGAGACAGTCCTCAGTAGACTCTCCAAAGTGAGTCCACCCCCTGGGCAACACTTCTACTGGGGCAGAAACCTGCTTCAGGTGGGTCTCCTTTTCCACGAGTCACAGACATGAGTCTCTTCCAGGATCTCGCTCCATCCTGGGCCTCCCACAGGGCAACAGCTCCTTCTGCATCCACCTGCTCCTCCAGGGGCTGCAGGGGGGTCTGTGCACCCTGATGGATCTCCATGGGCTGCAGGGGACAGGGAATAACTTTGAGTCCTTCCCCTCCTGCTCCAGCGTGGGGTCCCTCCTCCTCCTCCTCCTGCTCCCACCTTGGTCTCTGCGTTGTTATCTCATGGCTGGAATTTCCAACTGCCCCACATTCCTAATTCTTAACTATGTTCTCCCAGAGGTGTGACTGTGATTCTTACTTGGCTCAACTCTGGCCACCAGCAGGAGGTCCCTCCTGGCCCTGGCTGTCCTTGGCTCCACAGGACAGGAGAAGCTTCTGGCAGCTTCTACCAGAAGCCACCCCCTTCTACCAAAATTCAGCCACAGAGACCTGTGCCACTGCAGCAGGCAGGGGCTGAGCTGGCTGCCTTGCAGGGCTGTGCAGCTCTTGGCTGTGCCCCTTCTGCAGGGCCAGCAGAGCTGCACACACACAGGAGCACTTAATTGGGGGTGGCTGAGTGGAAAGAAGCCTCCCCTGGGAATATAATTGTCTTGGAGATTCTGATGACTGCTTCGAGGCAAACAAATCAAAAAGCATGCTAATTGCCTTTTCACACACGATTCTTTCACACAAGTTAGGCTTTTTTTGTTTGTTTTGTTTTCTTTTTCTCCTCCTTCACTTTTCAGGCTCAGTTTGTTGACGGCCTGACCATAGTTGAATCACATCTTTGTGCCTTCACCACTAAAAGGAATAAGACAGTTAATAAATGTTTCTAATGCAATAATGAAATCAGTGAGACTTGGTAGCTCAGATCAAATTGAGAGCTTCTGTTCTTGCTGCATAACCCTTAGAAACCTTCCTACTTGGATTCGGTGGGAGAGGAGAGAATTCAGACAAAATTCCTGAGCACATTTCAGTTCTTTGATTTCCACAGTAATCACAGGTTTGCAGCAAGGATGAGATCTGATGACAGGTCTTCAGGGAAAAGTAATAACATTTATTATCCCAGCTGGGACAAAGAGAGATGGAAACTTGGCCATTTTTTTTCCAGCTGTGCCAGCTGCAGACTCTGAAAGCTGGAAGGAATCTTGCATAATTCTTGGGCTCTTTTCCTTACTCATTGGAAGCAGACTCGGGTGTTTAATGAACTCTTGATCTGAACATTTATCTTCTTTTGGTCCTCCTTGTACTTGGAAGTTTTGGGGTGGCTTGGAGACTTGACTAGACCTCTGGGCCACAGTGCAGCGGTGTGGGGGGAAAAAGGAACCTCTGGGTCCCAGTTGCTGAGTTGCTGCATAAAATGCTGTCCCACCTGTGAATGTGCAGGAAAGGTCATCTGCCAGTATTGATGGCAATAACACAGTTTGACACTGGATAATAATGGATGGAATAGAATAGAATAGAATAGAATAGAATAGAATAGAATAGAATAGAATAGAATAGAATAGAATAGAATAGAAGAATTAAATCTTTTCAATATTAAGGCAAAGAGCCAAAAACAATGACTTCCAATGCAAGAAGAGTTTCTTCAGAAAGTAAGTGATTTTTGTTTTCATCAGAGCAGAGCATATTGAAGTCCTGAAGAGCTTCTCTGTCTTTCCTTGTCGTGCTATTCAGTCCAATAAACCTAAAGTAAAGCCTCTCCATACAAACCTTGTATTATTTCTCTCTGGAGAACACCAGAGCCATCAAATATTGCCACTAGGACTTCTAGACATATTTCCCATCTATTCTGCTCGTTAATAATGTGATTTTGAAGCTGGTCACTGAATAACAGATTTTTTGGGTCATTTTTGTGCCTGATCATGCACATAACGTAGCGAGGTCATCATTTAGTAGATCTCAGACTTGCATACACACCTAATTGGCTCCCATGGATTCCCAGCGTGCTGGGGAACCTCAATTCTTTAGGTTTTGTAAAAGTAGCTTGTATTTTTGACTAAGTGTCAGGTTTGAGGTGTGTGTCTGTGCAGTTCCAAAGGCTGGCACTGTCACCATCCACTTTTGCACCCTTGTGTGGATCACTCACAGCAGATCAGTGTCTCTAAAGTAAAAAAATCTCAATGTCTGTTTTTTAAAAGCCTTTAATGAACCATTAAGGAAGCAGAGGGAAGATTTCAGAGAATTATTAAGGTTGTAAAAGTCTTCCAAAATCATCAAGTCCAAAATACCCCCTTGCCCACTAAAACATATCCTGAAGTGCCACATCTACTCATTTTTGAACACTTCCAAGGCCAGTGATCCCACCACTTCCCTGGGCAGCCTTTTCCGATGCTTGATGACTCTTCCAGCTAAGGAATTCTTCCTAATACCCAACCTAACCCTCCCCCTCAGCCTGCTGTGATGTGATCAGGGAATAGGTGCTCAACTTCATTGTCATACTCCCAAAACCATGGCATGGTTTGGGCTGGAAGGGACCCAAAGGTCATCTGACTTAAAGACAGTCTGGTTCCACCTCAAGTTCCATGGGTAGGGAACCTTCTGTTAGAGCAATATTAATATTGAATACCAATATTCATTAGTGATTAGTGGATTTTCCATCACCATTCACACCCCAGAGTAAGGAAACAGCCCATCCAGCTGTAAGTACATACAACAATGGTTTGCAACTTGTTCTCCACATGGCTGTGAAAACCTCAAAGCACTTCTGGAGGCTGCACAAGAAGGCCAGGATATTGCAAGGTGGCTCAGACTGCCCAATTAAACTGAATTCTAAGGGAGAAAATTCAGCAGCAAACCAAAAAAAAAATGCTGAACATAGTCTTTTGAGCCCTTTCCCAAGAAGTTCATCAGCTCAGCAGAGGAAACAAAAGCATGGAATAAAATTCAGATAAATAAAAAAACAAAAACAAAAACAAAAACAACAACAAACAAACAAACAAAAAAAAACCCAGAAGAAGCATAAAGAATAAAATTAAATGAAATTCAGAGACTGCTTTAGAGGCAAGCCAAAAGGACTGGCAGGCCAAGTGAGCACCTCAAATTAGAGTGCAAGGCACGATATTTAATGTCCCATTTTGAAGGGAAATGTGCCTGTCACTGCAGAGGATTTAATGCTGGCTCTGTCTCCCTTATGAATTGGTCTCAGCTTCAGCAAAGCTCGCTCCAGGCTTGGTTTGCCCTGCAGAGGATGACATTCCACCACCATTTGCTGCAAATAGCGCATTGCTCAGTCTTTCTCCTGCGTGCCCTGTGACCCTCCTGCAACACTTCCAGCATCAACATTTGAAATCCTCCAGTCACCATCAGCTGCTTTTTTTTTTTTTCCTTTTTTCTCCCCCAGAAAAATAAGTATTTTTCTCCAAGAGGACAAAAAAAAAGTGTTGGATAAAGGAGCTTGACACTGTGCTGGGAAATTCTTGGGTACCTGAACTTGGAAAAGTCGACTTTCAGAGAGATGCCAAAGTCAAATCCAAGCCCCAGAGTGATTCCTCTCACTTTGGCCTGTCCCAGGTCAGAGACCTCTGTGTCCTTAGAGACCTTCCTGAGGTTCATAGAGGGTTTTGCTCTCACATTTAGGATTCATTAGAGCAGAGACTATGAGGGTGGAAAGGCAAAGAATAAAGGAGGAAACACTCAAAAACCTGACTGCAGCCAAAGATTTCCTGTAAAGTGCTTTGTGTCTTTATACTATTCCTCAGGAAGTAAAGGGGAAAATACAATAATTAATTCATTATTAGCACTGCAGTATGCTAATTGAACCTTATCCAAATCTGGAAGGAAGCAAGCCCAATGTCTGGCTAGGGAGAATGATAAATGCTTGAGATCAGAAAGGGGGGCTGCAAGTGGAAGGTTCCTGGGTCAGAGATGCAAATGAAACTTGCAACTGAGGGGGAAACAAAAATAATCATGAAGAGCTGGAAATGGAGCAAGTTAATTAAAAAAAATAAATTAAGACATATCCAAAAAAAGAGCAGATTTTAACTGTTATTAAGGCCCCTGGAGGGCAAAGCCCACTTCCTTGGTTAAATGAGCTATTTGAGGGAGTCATGACTATGACAATATGTTTCTGATGGATCTTCCCTTCCCCACCATTTATCACCCAGGCAAGAGTTTGTACCTCAGGAGCCATCACTAGAGCTGTCTCCTGCTCAGCGTGTCTTCTCTCCCTAAAATATTGAGTGCTTTAAGCCAGTATGACCAAAAGCCTGGAGGCATTTCACCAAACAGAGCAAATCCTGGAGATGAGGAAGGTTCATTAAGAGAAGCCTAATCATCTGACTAATCATCCCTTCCTCCCACCCCGTGGTCAAAACTACCATTAGGGACTGTGAGTGGGTGGTCAATAGGTGGCAAGAGGAGTGGTGGGACTAGAGGAACATTGATGTCAGCACACAGCAGGAGCAGGCTGGCTCTAAATGCCAGAGCTGGATGTGGGGGCTGAACTTCAGCATGGAATGAGGCAGTGGAAAACTGCTCCGGGATGCTCATGTTGGAGTTATCTGCTGAATTAGATAAAGAGTGTCCACACTGCAGTGGGAGGATGTAAATCCTCAGCCTCACAAGGAGACAGGCACAAAGTATCAGGTCTCATCATTCCTCAATATCATAAAATCATAGAATGCTTTGGGTTGGAAGGGACCTTAAACATAATCTGGTTCCAAAGCCCTGCCATGTGCAGGGACACCTTCCACCAGCCCAGGCTGCTCCAAGCCCCGTCCAACCTGGCCTTGGGATGGGGCAGCCACAGCTTCTCTGCCCAACCTGTGCCAGGGTCTACCCACCCTCCCAGCCAACAATTCCTTCCTAATATCAAATATAAATCTGTCCTCCTTCAGTCTGAAGCCATTCCCCCTTGTCCTGTCCCTCCAGCCTCTTGTCCCCAGTCCCTCTCCAGCTCTTTTGGAGCACCTTTAGGCACTGGAAGGGGCTCTCAGGTCTCCCTGGAGCCTTCTCTTCTGCAGGTGGACACCTCCAGGTCTCCCAGCCTGGCTCCAGAGCAGAGAGGCTCCAGCCCTGTGATCAACTTAGTGGCCTCCACTGGACTTGCTTCAGCAGCTCCACATCTTTCTTGTGTTGGAGGTCCCAGAGTTGGTCACAGCACTCCAGGTGGGGGAGAGCAGAGGGGGAGAATCACCTCTCTCATCCTGCTGGTTGTGATAATGATGATGATAATATCATTAGTTGTATTCCAAAGCACTGTGGACATCAGTCCCAAACACTTTTCCTCCCCTCCATACTTCAAGGAAAATCAATCACTCCTGGAAAGCCTTTAGTGGCTCCTCTACATCATTTCCTGTGGATTTTGTCTCAGTTTGAACACAGATAAGGGTTGACCATGATGCTTCTTTTCTTGTGTGTCCCCGACAGCTTCCAAACAACCTGTACTAGAGGGCTGGCTGTGCTAACTCATCCCTGAATCCAGGGATTCAGGATCCCATGGGCATCCTCTTACAGTGCTAGTAGGTTAGCAGGTTAATGGGCCATTAATGTTTTGGTTTTTTTCCCACTGGTATCTTCAATCTTTGAATCATAGAATTGTTAAGGTTGGAAAAAACCTCTAAGATCATCAAGTCCAGCCAGGCTTGAGGGAGGTGTTCAGTTCTTAGAACAGATTCAGTCAGGGAGCCAGCTGAGATGGATCTGTGCTTCTATTCTACACTAGAACTGAAGGTAAGTGAAGTGGTGCACATCAGTGGAGAGTCTTCTTGCATCACTTGCATTCCTGGTGGTTGTTCCTCAGTTTTACTGCCCATGGCTGGTTAAAATCATAAAACAGTTTGTGTTGGGGGGAGCTCCAAAGATCATCTACTTCCAACCCCTCTGCCACGAGCAGAGATGCCACCTGCTAGATCAGGTTGCTCAGAGACCTATTCAGCCTGGACTTGGGCACTTCCAGGGATGGGGAGAGGAATGGTTATTTTGAAAATTGCCCAGGATTTCTTCTGGGGAAGAAAATCCTGGAAAGAACAAGAAGAAAAGAGAGGAGAAGAGAAAAAGGAAGGCAGAAGAAAATTCCTGGCTAATCCTGGAAAGTCCCTGCAGCCCTCAGGAAAAAACTGCTGGTGGTGGGTGGTAGCAGAGACAATGCCCTTAACGTGAGTGGCTATTTCAGGCAAGTGAGGTAGGAATGAGATAAGGCTGGGACAAAGCCAGCTAATCTGGGGCACCAGATGGGATGCTGGAAAGCAAAAGGCACAGCAGCAGGAATTATCTGAATGGGAGCAAAACAAAAGGGCACAGCCACTCCCAGCAGCTCTAATGTTCTTTAACCGGTGGGATGGCAGCAGAAGGATCTGCAGTTGACTTCTGCGTGCTTATAAAGCAACAGATGTTGAAGAGGACAACACTGTAGAGAACAGAAACAGTGGAGGCTATTTATTGTCAAGGCAAGAGGAACAAGAACCTCTCCCATGGAGACAGGCTGGGAGAGCTGGGTTTGTTCAGCCTGGAGAAGAGAAGGCTCTGGGACACCTCATTGTGGCCTTCCACAGAAAAAGGGGATTAGAGTAAGGAGGGAGAAAGATGTTTTTCACAGGCAGATGGTGATAGGACAAGGGGGGATGATTTTAAACTGAAAGAGAAGACATTTAGATTAGATATTAGGAATAAATTCATTCCTCAGAGGGTGGTGAGGCACTGGAACAAGTTGCTCAGAGAAACTGTGGATGTGCCACCCCTGGAAGTGTTCAAGGTCATGTTGGATGGGACACTGAGCAACCTGGTCTAGTGGAAGGTGTCCTTGCCCACGGCAGGGGGTGGAATGAGATGATCCTTAAGGTCCCTTCCAAACCAGAACTTTGTGTGATTCCATGATACTGTGACCTCACATCCCCCAACACACAGAATGTTTGAAGCACCAGGGCTGTCTAAACACTCGTGCTTGGCTTTGACAGAACAATGAGAAGGGTCTCAATGCTGAAGGTTCAAACTGGAGGTACACAAATGTGTTTAGCAAATGGTAGAATTGGAGTTCCTTGGAAACAAACTGGTCTAACTGGTCATCTTAGACACGTGTCCTTTTGAGGATGTTTGGATTTGATCATCTGCTTATATAAGATTGCATTGACTGCAGGGCAAGGCTCTGGGAGGAGGGAGGCTACAGGAGTGGCTTCTGTGAGAAGCTGCTAGGAGCTTCCCCCATGTCTGACAGAGCCAATGCCAGTCTGATCCAGGATGGACCCATGGCTGGCCAAGGCTAAGCCCATCAGGGATGGTGGTAATGGCTCTGGGATAACAAATTTGAGGGGAAAAACGTTGTTGCACAGAAGTAATTGTGGCCAGGAGTAGGGACACGTGGGAGAAACAGCCCTGCTGATCTCAAGGTCAGTGCAGGAGAGGCAAGAGGTGTTCCAGGAGCTAGAGGAGGTTCTTGTGCAGCCCATGGGTGTCCATGGGGAGCAGAGATCCACCTGCAGCACATGGGGAGCAGAGATCCACCTGCAGGTCCATGGTGGTCCATGGGGGGAGCAGAGATCCACCTGCAGCCCCTGGAGGAGCCCACAGTGGAGCAGATGCCCCAAAGAGGCTGTGACCCCATGGGAAGCCCACACTGGAACAGAGTCCTGGCAGGGACCTGCAGACCCATGGAAAGAGGAGCCCACCCTGGAGCAGGTTTTCCTGGTAGGATTTGTGACCCTGCAGGGGCCCCACACTGGAGCAGCCTGTGCCTGAAGGACTGACCCTGTGGAGAAGTGACCCACACTGGGTCACTGGGTGAAGAACTACATTGGGGAAGTTTGTGGAGAACTGTCCCCCATGGGAGGGACCCCACCCTGGAGTAGTGGAAGGGCTCTGACTCCTCTCCCTGAGCAGCCACAACCCATGCTGAACTGACTGTGACCCCCATTCCCATCTCCTCAAGCCACTGGGAGGGAGGAGGTAGAACTTGGGAAGGAGGGAGGGATGTTTTTAAGATTTGGGTTTCTCCTCATTGTCCTGCCCCGATTCTGATTGTCAATAAATTCCCCCCCTTTCCCCAAGTCAAGGCAGCTTTGCCTGTGATGGCAACTGGTGAGTGACCCCTCCTTGCCCTTACCCTGACCCGTGAGCCTTTGGTTGGTCTTTCTCTCCCCTGCCCAGTTGCTGAGGGGACTTCACAGACTGGTGTGTGCCTGGCATCCAGCCAGGGCCAAGCCACCCCAAAAATTCGAAGCACAAGGAGGAACAGAAGAATATGAATGTTCAGATCAAGAGTTCAATAAACGAGTCTGGCTTTTTTACAAAACCTAAAGAATTGAGGTTCCCCAGAACTCTGGGAATCCATGGGAGCCAATTAGGTGTGTATGCAAGTCTGAGATCTACTAAATGATGACCTCGCTACGTTATGTGCATGATCAGGCACAAAAATGACCCAAAAAATCTGTT